>JAQQPU010001868.1:12193-74937 GCA_029168905.1 Artemia sp. Kazakhstan ARC1039 | reverse complement strand
TAAGGTCGCTCCTTACTTTCAGTTTAAAAAAGTTGTTTTTTTATTTGATTTCTGATCGTTTTTTCGTTAATGCAGCTTTTATTTTGGCTCGCCGGCATTGAATAAGTAAGCAAAATTTGCATAAAAAATTTACTTTTCTTTTGCTAAATGGCTCTCTAAATTTGGTTCTGACGTAATTTAAAAATTAACTTACGTAACGAACTTCTATATTCGTATATTTTTCTTCTGGCAAAAAATACACAGTTGCAGATTTTTGCAGATATGAGCTTGAAACCTATGTTATAGGGTTTTCTGATACGCTGAATCTGACGGTGTGATTTTCATTAATTTTTTTTCACTTTTAGGGGATGTTTCCCCCCTCTTTAAAAAATCAGGTAAATTTTCTCAGGCTCGTAGCCTTTGATGAGTAATACTAAACTTAATAAAATTCATATATTAAGAATCAACATTATAAGCCCATTCTTTTGATACATTTATTGACATCAAAGTTCCGTTTTTAAAAGTTTCGATTACTATTGAGCCGTATCGCTTTTTTTTTATTGTTTTTTTTTATTGCGTATATGTTATTACGTATATGATGGGGTTCTCCCCTTAGTCAATACCACGCTCTTTACGTTAAAAGTTAAAAAATTTTTAATTCACAAACCCCTGAATCACAAAGGCCGTTTAATTAGAATAGATAGCCCCTCCTCCACCCCCCCCCACCAGAAAAAATTCTTCCTGAAAATGTCTGTATACTTCCCAATAACCAATACAATATGTAAGCAATGGGCAAAGTTCATAACTTGCAGCCCTTCCCCTGGGAACTGTGGGGGATTAAGTCATCGTAAAAGACATATTTATTAGATTTTCGACTATGCTGGACAAAATGGCTATCTCAAAATTTTAATTGGGTGACTTTGAGAAAAAATATGAGCGTGGGAGGGGGCCTAGCTGCCCTCCCATTTTCTTTGGTCACTTAAAAAGGGCACTAGAACTTTTAATTTCCATTCCAATGAGCCCTTTTACGATATTCTAGGACCACTGGGTCAATACGATTACCCCTGGGAAAAAAAAAATAAACACGCACCCGTGATCTTTCTTCTGGCAAAAAATGCAAAATTCCACATTTTTGTAGATAGGAGCTTGAAACCTCTACAGTAGGGTTTTCTGATACGCTAAATATGATGGTGTGAATTTCATTAAGGTTCAACAACTTTTAGGGGGTCTTTCCCCCTTTTTTCGAAAATCAGCCAAATTTTCTCAGGCGCGTAACTTTTGATGGGTAAAATTAAACTTGATGAAACTTATATATTTGAAATCAGAATTAAAATCTGATTCTTTTGATGTATCTATTGGTACCAAATTCCGTTTTTTAGAGTTTCGGTTACCATTGAGCCGGGTCGCTCCTTACTTACAGTTCGTTACCACGAACTGTTTGAAAAGCAAGTTTTTTAAAAATACTTCAAATTTAACAGCCCTTGTGTTCTATGACTCATTCCTAAAGGAACGAGTCATAGAACGATAACGAAAACTGACTAGCTTAAACGATAAATAAAAGTTCAAATAGGGATAAAATCCTTTTAATAGACAGTGATGATAGAAATTCACAAAAATACTAGATATTTCGGTCACATATACAGTGACCGTCATCAGTAGTAAAACTAAAATAAAACAAAAGTTTTTATACTAAATCAAATAACACTACATATTGATTGAATCTCTAATCCTTTTCAAAGCAAAGGCGGAAGCTATTCTCTTTGACCTTCTTGGGATCGGTTCATTAGCGTTCAATGATATAACATTTGGACAAAGGTCAACTACATTGGGTGAATTGAACTTTACTCTGTCAGATTTTAATAAATTATCATAGATAGAGTCCAGCCCATATTCACCTGTATCCCGATTCAAAGCAATATTCTTGAATAAGATTTTCTTTATTTCAAGAATTTTACGAAAATTTTGCTTTAAACCCCGATCCCTAGAAATCAAAGAGACATTCTCGAACAAAATAAAATGGTCTGGAAAATTAAAAATATGTTCAGAAAGGGCTGAAGTGAAATCTTCAGACTTAGAAACTTGCTTTAAAGCCGAAGAAATAGAATCTTTGTGTTGTAATAATCTCATTTCCAAACTCTGGTTAGTACGTCCCACATATGAGCTTCCACAAGTACATGGGATCTGATAAACCCCACTTTGTTGCCCCAATAAAATTAGATCCTTCCCAGAATTTAGAAAACTACCCAAAGTATTATTACTCTTTAAAGCTACCCTTAAACCATTGCTTTGTAAAATTCTTTTAAGTTTTTCACTTAGCCCGGGTACATATGGTAAGGAACAAAAAACATCCTTTTCCCGAGTTGTCTCCAAGACTTCCTTAGAAATCTCTAGAAACCTTTTTCTTCTTTTCGAAAAAATCTGGTTAATTAACCATTCTGGATACATGTTACTTATTAGTATTTTCCTTAGAAAAGACAACTCCTCCTCAACAAATTTTGGAGAGCAAATACTAAAGATCCGATCAGTTAAAGAAATGATCAAGCCAATTTTTACTTGGCGAGCGTGACCGGAACTATAAGACAAAAATCTATTGTTATTTGTAGGTTTTCTGTAAATTTTAAAATCCAGACTATTTTGATTTTTCAAAAGAAGAACATCTAGGAAAGGAAGTTTCCCATTCTCTTCCAATTCAACGGTAAACTTTAAATCCCCTCCCAAACAATTAAGATGTTCCAAAAATCCTTTTAATTCCTCCTCCCCATAATTCCATACTGAAATAATGTCATCCATATACCGGCCCCAGAAAATATGTTTTAAAAAATATGAATCTAACGCAATTGTTTCAATATTCTCCACAAAAATATTAGCTAATAAAGGGGATAAAGGGGCCCCCATAGGTAAACCATTTATTTGTTCGAAATACTCCCCTCTAAATTGAAAAAAATAAGAGAACTTATTGCACAACCTTACTAAATTCATAATTACAGAAACTTCCAAATCTGTTTTGCCACTATTAAAATCCAAATTTCTTAAGAGCTTTCCTTCTAGAAGAGTTTCGGCTACTTTTACATCAATATTTGTGTACATTGATACAATGTCGAAGCTTGAAAGCAAAGAATTCGAAGAAATTTCTACTTTTTTCAGTTTTTCAACCAAATTCGAAGAATTCTTAATATACGAAATTTGTGTAGACAAAAGTGGTTTACAGATTGACACTAACCATTTGCTCAAAACACTTGTAGGTGACCTTGTACTTGACACAATTGGTCGTAATGGTAGGTTAGGCTTATGAATTTTGGGAAGTCCATATAATTTAGGGCACAAGGAACTGCGTGGCAGGCATTTGTAATAGAGTTGAGGTGTAATTTTTCCTTCATCCTTTAAGCACTTCAATTCTTTCTTAAACTTATTTGTAAAAGAGTCTGTTGGATTATACGATAGCTTCTTGTATGTTTTTTCATCCTCTAGTAAACTTCTTAATTTTGAATCGTAGTCCTCAGTATTCATCACAACTAAAGTGTTACTCATATCTGCTTTTGTAATGATAATTGAACTATCCTTTTTCAAGTTTTTAAGAATTCTTATTATTTGATTTAGTATAAAAACTTTTGTTTTATTTTGTTTTATTTTAGTTTTACTACTGATGAAGGTCACTGTATTTGTGACCGAAATATCTAGTATTTTTGTGAATTTCTATCATCACTGTCTATTAAAAGGATTTTATCCCTATTTGAACTTTTGTTTATCGTCATGGAAAGGCAGTGTGGTCTCCGAAATTATCTATGACTAGCTTAAAGAGCAAGGGTTGAGAAAGGAGCCGCTCCACTCATATTTAAAATGGCTCTTGTTTCTCTTAAGCTTAAAACTTGGTTTTATAAATGGAATTTCTGATTGTTTTTCAAATTTTGACAAGAAATCCTTTCCTGCTTTCTGTGTAAAATTTGGCTCAGAAATTTCCCTGAATTTTACCATGAAAAATTATTCCCCCGGAAGGGCTTTATACCACTCAAGGACCCCCTTACCACCAAAAAATACCACTTCCCATTATAATTTTTTTCCTATTCTGCAATGAGAAATACTATATGTGAACGGTGGGCAAACTGCGTAACTTGTAGTTCCTTCTTCTTGGACTATAAGGGATCATTTCCTCCCCAAAGATAAATTATTGGACCTTTCTACTGTTTAAATCAAATTAATAATGCCAAATTTTGATATGTCATTATATGGGTAAAAAGGGGCGTGGAACAATTGCTAGCTACCCTCCAATCTTTGGTTATTCTCAAAGGTCAGTAATATTTGTGATTCACGATCAAATAAGCCCTCTTCTAATCTTCTAGGTTTGGTTTGTTACAATTGGGCATGGGGAACGAAACATATAAACCCGTATCTCTTCTAGTAAAAAGTACAAAATTCAAGATTTTAGATAGAAAATAGGAGTTAAAAACTTCTACACTTAGGCTCTCTAATCAGAAAATAATAAAATGAAAAATAAAATCAAAACAGGTGAGAAAACAAGGATTTTGTCAGCCAGTGGCAAACCATGATGACGAAGAAACAAGCAAATATTTCTACAAGGACCTCCCTCAAGCTGTCCTCAGTGCTAAACTTGATATGAAACCAGTGATAAACAAAATTTCTTATTTGAACGAAAACCATCAAAAATTTTTAACTAAATGTTTTATACAATCTCCTTCCAAAAAATATAATTTATACATAAAGGAAACAAATATATTTGCAAATAAAATGTCTACTAGAAGTTAAAAACTTCTACACTTAGGCTCTCTAATATGCTGAATATTAACGTGCTTTACATTTCGATGCTGTTTCCTCCTTTGTCAAAAATCAGGTGAATTTCATCAGGCCCGTAGAGTTTGAGGAATAAATTTTATTTTTTATTTTGATTGTTGTTGGACCGAGTCGCTCTTTCCTTACAGATCACTAACACGAAATACTTGATATTTAAATACGTTCTAAGACCACACTGGCTAAACTTGACATATGAAACTCAGAGAGGAAAGAAAATAATAAAATGAAAAATAAAATCAAAACAGGTAAGAAAACAAGGATTTTGTCAGCCAGTGGCAAACCATGATGACGAAGAAACAAGCAAATATTTCTACAAGGACCTCCCTCAAGCTGTCCTCAGTGCTAAACAAAAAAGAAAGAAGAAAAAAAACAACGAAAATTTAACCTTTCGAAGTTTACCCGACAACGACAAAACAGACACTCAAAGTGTCTATGGATTTGACAGTGGAAGAAGACACAACCATGTATTTTATAAAATAATCTCTTATTTAAAATAAAGTATTTATCGATTCAACGTTTCATGTAATTTTTTTTCTATATGAATGAATACTAGATAGGAATGACACAAAAGGCTAAGTAGAAACAGAGTTGAAGGTATAGAGTGAAAGGACATAGGGTAAAACAATAGCTCCAGAGGGAGCTATTTAGAGGGTTAGAATCACCCCTTTCCAGTGAACATGGCCATTTAAATCCGTTTTAACAAGAGTCCCACTTGATATGAAACCAGTGATAAACAAAATTTCTTATTTGAACGAAAACCATCAAAAATTTTTAACTAAATGTTTTATACAATCTCCTTCCAAAAAATATAATTTATACATAAAGGAAACAAATATATTTGCAAATAAAATGTCTACTTTTATTTTTGTACATTCTACACCTTAGAAGTAGGTATTTATAAATCCTAAGTTGAAAAGACATCCATTTTTTAAAAAGGGGTTTATCTCTCACTGCCATCTTTATTTCAAAGTACTTACTCTACCACTGAATTCCAGCAAACCCTTAATTATTCAATGCAAATGAACTTTTGCCATTGGTTTCATATTAGCTTACAGAACAAAAACCAGTTTTTTGACATGATGCCTATACGTGCCACATTTCGATAGAGTCGTTTTTGGTTTAGAATTGGCATGTCATCACCTTCGTATTAGCTTAAGAAACAAAACAAGTCTTGTGACGTCAGCTCTTAAACATGCCCCTTTTCGACAAGAATTCATTTTTGTTTCTATGCGGCCATGCCACATTAAAAACCTGTTTCAAACATGCCTCAAAGCGGCTGATCCTGTTTTCGACCGACCCCAAAAAAAGTAACTTAAAGGAGGATACATGAATAGATTTCCACAGTTAAAAAGAATCTTGAAATAGTTTAAGCATTTTAATTTTTGTTATAAAAAAAAAAATGATCCTAAAACATAAAACACTGATGAGAGGTTTTACAACAAGTATAACCTCTCTTTACTACAAATTTAAGCTCACTGTTTTATACTCCTCTTCAAGGAACTCCTTAGACTTCTCACAATCAGCTTTGAGGGTTCTGAGCTCTTGAAGTAATGCTTTGTCTATAAAAAGAAAAGGGGTATAGAGATTTGGATATTCTTTCATGATATAACAAAACTTGCAAAGTTTTCTGCTTGAAAACATGTCTTTCGAGTTGGATGGAATATTTGATAATAGAGCTAAAATGTGGTTTCCCACCGAGCTGAAACTAATATTGTCTGGTATAAAGATCATGAAAACCGGTTATTGTCTCATGTTCGCGATACAGAATCTCAAGAGAACTTGAGCGTGGTGGCTTTAAGACACAAGTACCGTTACTGCTACTACTATTAACTGCTCACCACAGCACCAAGCCATCTGGGGCCAACACAGCTATGCATACTCCACCTCCATCCTAATCTTTTCAAAGCCTCCCTCTTTACACCCTCTCAAGAAGTTCCCATTTCTCTTAAGTCTTTCTTTACGACATCATCCCACCCAACCGTGGACAGCATGCTTTCTGTTAGGCTCCGACGGCTGGAAATTTTAAAAATTCCATTGAAAAAATCGGATATATCCTTTTTAATTGCAATTATTATACATATGTAATAAAAACTCGTATATATTGCCATGGGTGCCTGCAGAGGGGTGGACCCTTTGACCCCCTGGAAACCGGAGACTTTAAAGTAATTTTGAGGAAACCAAAGGAAAGAGAGAGGAGTAGGAAAACCATGGAAAATTGTGTGTTGGCCCATGGTCGGCTGCCCGCCAATGGGTGTTAGCCCTAAATAGGAGCAATATGAGTTCTAATTTGTGATGGAATGACCCTTTTCCGGTTTTCGACAATTATTTTATTCTATATAACTTGGTTGAAGTAAAAAAAAACAATAATAATTAATTCTTTGCAGTGATGACTAGTAGGTAAATAGCGATCCTTATCAATAACGAAAGCACAAGAACCTAAATATTGATAGCATTAAATCGAAGAACCAGCTTTTAATTCCGAATGTGTATTTGTTTTGAGTTTGAAGTAAACATCCTAAGTTGTTTGTGCATAAGAAAGTTCGAATAATTATAGAAAAAGAATGAAAACAACTAAACAGGGGATAATATTAAAGGGGATGAAAATATGCCGTCAAACTGAGCAAGCCCGAATACCGTTTAGCCGATATCTGAAAGCAATATGATAATAAATTTTTTATGTTGAATTGTCTCCTAGATTGTATGTATGTTTTTGCGTTTCTTTATTCCTTTTTTTTACCAGGAGTGACTCTAATGCCCCAGTTAATTAAATGAAAATGATAATCAATATTACTCAGTAATGTTCAACGATTGCAGCATTTCTCAATAACACCAAACACTGAAATTCTTATTTGATTTTCTCAATATTAGTTTGAATCCTTTACTTTGAACCGACTATGTTGAAAACACTTTACTTTTTATAATTACAGAGTCTGAAAGCTTAAAATATATCGGTGTTTGACAAGCAAGTTTAAAAATGTTGATATTGTTAAATAAAGTCCATTCAACACTTCGGTGCTCAATAGAATTGAATGCTAGGAGTTCCTATTTTATCTTTCATAAGTAGACTAATGTTTTGTGTATTTTTGCATTTACTTTACTTTTTCCATTTTATATATACTTTTACTTTACTTGACATACTTTTTTCATTACCTTCAAAAAATTTTTTCTCTAAGCTTTGCAACCCATCAAAACCAGACAGAGAGCATTGCCATATTGATCTTTTTTGACGAACAGAAATATGATTAAAAAAATAAAAAAATCAATTAAATGTCGGGAGCAACTTTAAAACTTAGAATGAACTGAAATTATTCTGTATATAAGGGGAACTGCCCCCTTCTAAACTCCTTGCTCATTAAGCTAAAGGTTTTAAGTGCTTCGAAAAAACTTCTCTTTCCAATTCAATGGAACTGTCAAAAAATTTGGACGAAAAGTCAAGTTTCAGAATAAAGAGCAAAGAGTTAAAAAGAAGACAGCCCCTTTATATAAAAAATTATTTATGTGCCTTTTAGGTTTTAAGGCCGTTCCCTACTTTCAGTTGAAAAACTAGTTAAAAAAAATACTACTTCTGATTGTTCTCCAAATCATGCACAGGAAACCAAAATATGATGTGGGGTTCGGCCCCTTAAACGTTTGTTTTGTTGTTTTTAAAATGGATATATCGATGATTTAAATGGATTAGTAACGCCCTCCTTTTTTAATTTTTCTGCTTAAGAATTGAAATGTTGGATTGCAATTTAGATTTTGGACAAAATTTTAATATGCTGTAAAAATTCGCACAAATAGTATTTTTGGCCAATAAGTCCTTATTCATATTTCTGCTACAGAATTTATGGTAAATTCTGTAAAAGAGGGGTATTATTGCGCATACGAATGGATATTCTTTGACACTTTTCATCTTCTATGTGTCTGAAGCCATCATAACCTCAAATATAGGATTCAATGATTGATAAATACACTGTATAAACAGAAAAGAGAAATATTGCATTTAAAATCCCTGAAAACAAAGTTCTTAGTAGCATCGGCCACCCCTCCCTTCTCAAAGAAATTTACTGGAGGGGCTCCTGACCCGCCTTGCTTTTTCCACCTCTGTGCGGTAGGCGTGAGAATTTAATATTTTATGCTACATAGAAAAATATTATAGATAGGTCCTACTCCCCACCCCCTGCCCGCCACACTTTTTCTATATTTGTCTGATGGCTTATTTAGTCCAGTAGTCCTTTCACCTCACACGGTGCCTCGCCGTTGGAACTATCAGAGACTGTGGCAAGCACAGCAACAATACAATCAAATCTTACCTTCACATTCGAAATAGAGCGGACTGCGTAAAACCAATGAGTCTGGGCGGTCCTCTTAAGCTCCAAGAGTTTTTGCCCGCTAATAGGCTATGATTCCACAAATAGCCCGTCTCGAGTATTGCTGCATGATATAAATGCGTACCACAGAGTCTTTGCACCACAGAGAAAAATCCTGAAAGTTCGCTGATATTTTTTTGCCAGTCTGTCAAATTCAAGTTTAATCTGTGAGCGTAACAGTGTACATGAACTGCACGAGGTACCTTCTCCCTAAAATTTGCTTGAACTCCATACAATTCCCCACTCATAACGGATGCGCCGTTAAAACATTGGGCAATACATCACATCAAATCTACAACATATATTTCTATAGTTTCACAAATCGAGGTGTACAAGCTCTCGGCGTCTAATTTGTGCATGTGATAGCAGCCGATTGGTCACTCCACTACTTTTTCATTTGATATGTACCTGAGTAGGATCGCTAATTGTTCTTTTCTAGAAGCATCTTTTGTCTCGTCGACAAGAATAGCTAAGTAATTAGCTGATTTTAATTCTTAAATAATGTCTTGGCGCAAAGCATTATCTATCAATATAACCGCGTCATTTTGGTACCGATGACTGCAATAGTGACCATATCAGCGCTGTAACTGGGCTTCAGCTTTTCGTTGTCTTTAGAAATTTCCTCCATCAATTCAACCAAATTACCACCGTTTACAGATGTTTCTGATTCGTTACGACCTCTCAAAGCAAGACCCTGGCGGCCAAGAAAGCAAATAGCGCGAAAAATGTACTTCATATAATCTCTATTTTCCTGAACCTCTTAAGATCTGGATTGAATTAAGGCATTCGCTAAAGATCGCGAGGTATCAGTACTATTAGTATTAAATTCCGTCCATGCTGAAATTCAATGCCTTTGTCTTTCAGAACCATCATGTTGCTTTAATAGAGCAGAACTTTCTTTCCACTTGCAAAATCCTGACTCAATGAAAGCCCTTTTTCCAGCAGTTTCTCCAGTCCTTGAAGTCCCCATAGAAAAATAGCGGCATGAAAAACAAATCACGGAATTCAAGTTTTTTGAGCATTCAACCATTCATAAGTCTTATAGTAATTTGCACTGAATTTCCTACCGTTAGAAGTGGAAGCTTCCACCACCCATTACCTTGTGCACTTAATGCATACCATCGTAAGTAACCTTGATAAACCAAATGTCTGGCTGAACCTTGTCTTAGTTGATTTCCAAAATGCTTTTGACCTGGTTGGCCACACCACCCTAATTCGTTCACTACTGTTTAACTTTAAACTTGATCCTCTGTTAGTAAATATTGTTGTATCGTTTCTTTCAAATAAATCCCAAGTTGTTAAATACAAAATATTTTCTCTAACCCCCTCCCTATATATTGTGGAATTCCTCAAGGAACCTTATTGGGACCACTTTTATTTCTAGTCATGATTAACGTCGAAGTATGTCACAGGAATATTAAAAGTGACCCCCTTGAAACTCTATCCCACATTTCGGATGAAGCTAAGAACCTAAATATGAAAGTAAATTCCACTAAGTCAAATATAATGACGATAAATTTCTTGAAATCTATTCCCGCCTTCCTTGACCCTATCCCCCCAGATATTTCTGTGTCTTCCTTTAAATTACTTGGGGGTTACAATTTCCTCTAATTTAAAGTGGGATATCCACGTAAAAGATATTGTCCCTAGAGCTAATGCGTCCATGTCTCTCCTTAAGCTCTTGAATAAATTTAACATCCCCCCATCCCATTCTTTAAGGATTTATACCTCCTTTGTCCGCCCGCATCTTGAATATACTTGTCCAGTTTGGCATCCTGGCATCTCCCGTGATGAATCAGATAAAATTGAATCTATTCAAAAAAGAGCCCTAAGAATAACTTTTAAAGAAACTATGGTACCATATTCACTCCTTCTAAAAAAGGCAAAGCTGGATGCTCTTGAGCACAGGAGAGGAACGCTGTGCCTCCGTTTTGCAAAAAATGCAATAATAAACCCTCGCACGGAAAATATTTTCCCCAAAAGACACTCCCCATCCAGACACCGCCTGCCACGTACTGTTTCTGAACCCATCCCTATCTTGTCCCCCATCCGTTGTTTAACCTCCAGATATGAAAAAACCTTTGTCCCCTTCATTACTGATCAAATAAACTACTAGTTTTTTTTTTTTTTTTTTTTTTTTTTTTTTTTTTTTTTTTTTTTTTTTACTGGTGATACCCATGCTGGTGTCCGTTTGGCTCTTCCGTTCCCTCCCCTTTTTATATACTCTCTTTTAAACCTTTTTAACACTATTTTTATCACAATTTTTTTTGGTTTTGTTTTAATTTGTGCCTTTTTAACTTCCTTACATTTGACACTTTTTGTTTTTTAGACTAATGAATGGCTTTGCCTTTCTGATATTGTTCTTTTTGGCATTGTTTAGCCAGTTTTTTAGTTGTTGTGCTATTTCTATGTCTTTTTTTATTATATGACCCCGAAATGCGAATTCGGCCCTTCGGGGCTTGTGATAGTCATTTTTTGAAATAAATATCTTATCTTATCTCAAGAATAGGCTGAGCTGGTTTGTCGTAACGCGTCAGAGATATCTGAGAAAATGTTTTTGACTGCTACTGGAATAGAGCTGCTTTCCCACTCTTGTACCACCCTAATTCTACCATTAGGAGACAATCTTGTTTTGGAATGTCTAAGAGTTCGTCTACGATGTTTTATTACCCAATCTTTGACCGGAAATGTGATTTCTGAGTAGGGTTTATTCAAAACTAAGCGTCAGCTGGTCAGTATTTCTTAATTGTTTCTTGTGAAGAGTTCGTAATCAAGCTATGAGTAAAAAGCGACAACAAACTTTGAATTTTTTACGGTGAAAATGCGGAAGAAAAATGAAGAAACTGGCAATAGTGACAGTGCTCAAAGTGTCGGGCTAGTGGAGATAAATTCCCCCACCTCTGACATTCCTTCGGAAACATGTGGAACAAAGTTAAATCACCTACGGAACAAGTACTGACAAAACTCTCTAAAAGTGACCCCGCGTACCTCAGTGCCTCTAGACACAAAGTGCTGTACTACTTAATCGCTCCGAGCCAAAGTACTTTGCTACGAGCCAATAAATTATGCTAGAGCGTGATTCAGGCGACGAGTGACCGGGAAAGTTGTACTGAATTGTCTAACTACGGTATTTAGTTGCCGTGCCTTCTATTAATTATTAAAGGAGAAAACTGATAGAGACGGACGTTTTATGTTTACTAAAGTTACTCGCTGTTAATTTGTCATTCAAGTATTTCACCATATAACTTGAGCACCATATACTCTATTCTGGTAAATACATAAAATGTCCACATGGGAATGGAAAATAAGTGAACCCGTATTCACTTAATACATAATGTAAGAATGTACTAGTGTAAAATATAGCATCCTTAAAACAACTCAGTTAGTATCACTCGGGCCCCTATTTTGGACTCCTATTTTTAAAGAGAAACAAAGATTTTTTACGCAAATAAACACAGTAGGGCCGTTTTTTAGCACTAAGATCTTACAGCTAAGATCTTTCATCTTTCTGCAAAGATTATCGTTTTTTCAACTCATCTATGTCCTAAGATCTTACAGCTCACTGATGTTAGCAAAATACGCGAAAGACGCCATCTTTCTGCCATATAGAACAATGATGAGAGAACTTTGATGATCTACACATCATTGTTCTCAGACCGCTGATCAGAGCAGAATGATGAGACACGTTTGTATAAAAACGACCAAAGATGTAAGATCTTTGTTCAAAGATTTCACTTTTAAGCGTTTTTTGACAAAAGATGTAAGATCTTAGCACATTGATGAGTGAAAAAACGGCCCTAGTATCTAGAGTGATTGCAGAGGTTTTTTGAATTGGAGTTTGCTGTCAAAATCGGGTAGAAGTTTTCTCAAACAAAACACCCAGTCCGTGAAGGCTGAAGAGATCTGGAGAGTTTCAACATTGTTCATTGAATTAATGCCCTAACAAGCTGCGAAACAAATGTCGTTGCATGGATTCATAACCTCCTATTGTGTAGTTATCCAAAGTTTAATATTTTCGTTTTTAATAAAGACGGTAGACTAAGGAACGTGTATATTAAAGGCTGTCTACAGGATGAATGAAAGTATCTTAAAAACTTAAAAAAAATTGGCAAATCCATTTTTGTTGAAAAGACTTCCATATGAACTTCTGCGATTTTTGGCAGTAGCGGGCACCAAATTCAAAAAAAAAGAAGAAGAAAAATGTAGGCAAAAAATCATCAAAATTAAGCTAAAAGTATATGGCACCAAAAGTTTAAGAAGGTTTAGTTTTCCTTTGAAAGCATAGTTGGCTTTGGGAACCAACACATTCTTATTGTTTAAGTTTTTACGTAGGAAAACGTTGTAAAATTCTACGAGTTAGTTTTCTAACCTTCCAAGCGTAAAACTGCCACAAATCACAATTCATAAATAAATGAAACCCAAAACAAACAGAAATTACAATAGATAACCAAGTCAAACTCAAAACGAGCAAAAATTAAAAAGATTGGGCTAATATGCCCCCATGTCCAAGGCCGTACCCAGAGGGGGGGATTCCACTTTTATTAGTAAATGTTGATTAGCCTCACACTATTACTTTTTGTTTTTTTTCGCTGTTATTGTTATGACGAATTGCAAATTGTCTGAATCACCGACGAAGTTCTTGTAAAATCTTTTTGTCTCCTACTGAGTTAGAGCCCAGAGAAAACCCGCCTTCCTTGCTATAACCGGACTCCTCAATGTAACCGTACTTTAAAATGGTCCACTGCCAATAGAATGCATCAAGAAATTGCGCAAATTCAGAGATTTGTTGGTTACCTAGAAAACACTCTTGCTGGGCAAGGTGATATAGTTTTAGGTCAAAAGTAAGAAACTTCTGGGTTCCAAAGCCATGTTGTTGAACAATCTGCCTGGAATGCATTTTCCTGAACACGTTAACATCTGTTGACAAACCAGGGGTAATGTCTGTCAATCGAATAGCTAGTGTTGGAGAGTGTTTTATTTTGTGTTGTTCGGGTATATCAGTATGATTTTGGTTTAAAAAATAATGACAATTAAAAATCATGGTGTTTGTAATTCTAGACCCTGCATCATCATCTTCATGTTCATTTTCAGAATCCATATCAAACAAGTCTTTGATTTCCTCAGTGTTCTCACCGTTTTCAAGTTTTCTTTATAGTGGCATTTAAGTAAATCCTCCAGAATCAGTTTTTTAGGATCTTTATTATTAAGTAATAGTTCTGCTGAACACAAATGTTGCTGCTGGGCATATTTCCTATACCAGAATTTCTCTGACACAGATTGCTCTGTGAAGTTCGGACTAATATCTTTTGATTCAGCCTTGACTCCAAGCTGACATAGTCTGGTATCTAGAGAAAGCTTATAAACTGCTGCAACGGTCATTGAATGCAAATATGTATTGTCGGGTCTACCTTTTTTTTTTTTTTATCTGGTGGACGATACTTTGTTGATGATTATCAGCAACTGTATGACAGTCAGAATCCGCTTTTAATGAGAGTCTACAGTTCTCTTTTATGTCAGAATTTAAATTTTCGTCAGTGTATGTCCTGCTAGGGATGAATCTTAACTTGCTCAAGACATTTAGCATCTCTGCCATGTTATTTCTATTTCTGAGGACTTCACCAACAAGACCTTTCTCCCAAGAAATATGATTCCTTTTTGTGTTTCTCTGCATATAATACATTAGATAAAGTTTTCTAAATTTATCTTTTATTGATTTTTTTTGTCTGTCAGAGTTTTTACCATGATTTTAACGGGCGTGAAAATTTCAGAGTAGGCCGTTTGTGTACTTTTGTTCCGAAAATTCGTAGAATTTTCTATTTTACGATAAGCATACTGGAAAAGTAAAAGGTTTCTAGGACCTTTGCTAGCTACTTCTCCATAAATATACAGTTCAAAAAGATTATCAGCAGTGTAAAGGGGCATGTGCTCACCAATTATGTCGTTTATACTGTCTAGTTTTGAAATTATAAACTTTTCAAATGCCTCACATTCTTTGTAAATAGTCGGGTGCCTTGTCTTCATTGTGGAAAAGGAGATAGGCTCGAAAAGGCAAGCTCCCGAAAACGATGTAAATATTCTGACGATTCTGTTGTTAAAGTTTCACAACTGCCCTTTGTAGTAAGAAGTTGCCCTTTTGCCCTTTTGCCTTTCTAGGGCTAGTTCTAACATTTGTCGAAGCCTGTATAGCAAGACCCAATTTTTTTTGGTTGTTTGTTTTCCATTTTGTAGATAAAGACTTTCTCTTCCAACTCACATTTGCTTTAAAACTGGAAAAAGACGTAAAAGAGGAAGAACCAGGGTGAAGAAGTTTCGACGAGGGTGTATTTTCTTTTATGATTGTATCTCTCAGTACCATTTTAGTAATGTCAGCTAAAAAAGTTTCGTTTGGTGGAATTTCCTCCCAAGGTGTTTCATGCATAATCTTTACATGATTAAGCAGACGTAGTGGTTAATTGCCACAAGAAGAAAGATTTTCAAGGAGGTTGGGAAGGATCACCTTGACTATTGTAGACTTTATAAACAATCCTTTATGGGATTTTTTTTTTCAAATGGGTCCTCCATTTTAACTTTACACGCATCATCAAAGCGGTAAGAGATTTTTTTCACCTTATCACTTACATCTTTCAAAGCAGCTTTATTTTTGACAATGTTTAGAATACTGGACAATAGAACATACTATCCCGAGTCAACCTTTCTGCATGGTGCTTTGTACTCACAGGGATCACTGTTGACAGTAATAAGAAGCATACATGCCTTTGGAATTATATCCTGTAGGCTAAACTGCACTTGAATGAGATCGTTACTCCGTTGGACATGCGGCAATCTGGACATCTTCCGAAAGCGTGAGGCTTTTGTGGCTCAGCAAATCCTTGGGTCATGTGCCATGCACAGGAAATGAATTCAGTTTGCTAGTGACTCTGTGATAAGAACAATAGCAGTCTTTATACCACCATCTAAAAAAGAAACATGTGCTACTGAAACGAACAATTTATTCATAATCGATACAGATCACGCAAGGGAGATTATGAAAAAAACACAATAATTTTCGTCGTTTCAAATTTTAATGTCGCTTTTTCATTTCATTAAAAAAATACATTTCTTAATTTAATTTTATTTTGTTTTTAGTAGGGTCACAAATTCAAACTCTAGGGATTAATTTGCCCATGACCATTAATATTCCTTGCAAGTACAGAAGTTGAAAGATCTTATTCTAATTATGGGGTGTCTATGATAAAAAAAAGAATAAAATTTATCCGTCATTAGAAACACACATTTAAAAAAGTTTTGAGACGTGTTATGGTATAAGTTATCTTTTGTACAAAAAATAAAAATATGAAAAATGAACTTAATAGTCGTTAATCAGGCTCTGCTTAAATTCAAATCATTATAAGGATTTATTACTGCTTTTCTTAAATTTTAATTAATAAAAGATTCAACAAAAGAAGTTTTTTAAAGAAAAGTAAAGAGCTATATTAAACCAAAAAAGAGATTACATCAAGTCATTATTTTTCCAAAGGTAAAACTACTACAAATCACCATCAATAAATAAATGAAACCCAAACAAACTGAAATTACAACAAATAACCGAGCTGAAGTCAAAATAATCAGGTACTAGGATGAGTTGGGCTGACGACCCCTATGTCTTCTAAAGACCAGAACATAATTTGCACTTTGAGCGACTAGGCCGAATAGTAACCTAAACTCTAAAAACGCAATTTTGATAGCAATATATACATCAAAAGAACTGGTTTTTTAAGTTGATTCCAAGTATATAAAGTTCATTAAATTTAATGTCCAGCCCATAGCAAATTACAACCCTGGTTAACTTTCTCAGGCTTGTAGCTTTTGAGGGGTAGCTTTAAACTTTTAAATATTTAGAAACATCAGAAATTTTTTTTTTTTTTGTGCTGTAGACAAATTGGAAGAAAAGTCACTGATGACGGTCACTGCATATGTGACCGAAATATCTAGTATTTTTGTGAAATTTATCACTGTCAATTAAAAGGATTTTATCCCTATTTGAACTTTTATTTACTTTTTTATGCATATATGTTTTAAAAAAATATTTTTGTTAGAGTTTTCTGCTATTAGTCCAATTCGGCCCTTAGTCATTACATGCAGTTTTAAAGCTAAGAGACCTAACATTTCTAGAGCTAAAGAGCCTAAAAACTGCATGATTATAAATACTTACTTGGTTGAACATCATCCTTGTCTGAGTATTAAATAAAAAAAAAACAAGTTTTTTTAACTGAAAGTAAGGAAAGACGTTAAAACTTAAAACGAACAGAAATTATTCCGTATATGAAAGGGGCTGTCCCCTCCTCAACGCCTCGCTCTTTACGCTAAAGTTTGACTTTCCTCTATTTTTATTAAACAATAAAAAAATTTAGCGTAAAGAGCGAGGCGTTGAGGAGGGGACAGTCCCTTTCATATACGGAATAATTTCTGTTCGTTTTAAGTTTTAACGTCGTTCTTTACTTTCAGTTAAAAAAACTTGTTTTTTTTATTTAATTTTTGAACGTTTTCGAATTAATGCAGGTTTTGATTTTGGCTCACCGTACATGAATAATTAAAAAAATTGAATATTAATTTTACTTTTATTTGGTTAAATGGCTTTCTCAAGACCTATTTAATTTTATTTACGAACGTTTTTATTAGTAATAAATATACGTAACTTACGAATTAATTTACGTAACGAACCTCTATATTCTTATATTTTAATACGTATATTAGAGGGTTCGCCCCCTAATCAATGCCTTGCTCTTTAAGCTAAAGTTCGAACTTTGTTCCAATTCTTTAAAAATGACCCCTTAATCACAAATGCCGTTAATTAGAATAAATAGCTCTTATGAAAGTACTAAATAATCTTTGGCTTAAAGAGCGAGGTATTAACTAGGGGATGAACCCAATCATATACGTAATGTTTTCTGTCGTTTTAATTTTTGATGTTGCTCTTTACATTCAGTTAAAAAACTTGTTTTTTATTTATAATTTCTGATCTTTATTTAAATAATGCTAGGAAATCGGGCGCCCCCTTCATAGCAATGTCCCTTCTCCCATGAAAACTTCCTTCATGGTAAGATCCTACCACATAACCCTCGACCCACTCCAGCCCCCCACCCTACTACCAGGAAAAATCCCCTCTGAAAATGTCTGTATACTTCCCAATAACCAATACTATATGTTAACATTGGGTAAAGTTCGTAACTTTCAGCCCTCCCCCCGGGGACTTCGGGGGATTAAGTCATCCTAAAAGACATAGTTATCATATTTTCGACCATGCTGAACAAAATGGCTATCTCAAAATTTTGATCGGGTGACTTTGGGAAAAAATGAGCGTGGGAGGGGGCCTAGTTACCCTTCATTTTCTTGTCACTTAAAAACAAACAAACAAACAAACAAATAAACACGCATTCGTGTTCTTTCTTCTGGCAAAAAATGCAAAATTCCACATTTTTGTAGATAGGAGCTTGAAACCTCCACAGTAGGGTTCTCTGATACGCTGAATATGATAGTGTGATTTTCATCAAGGTTCTATAATTTTTAGGGGGTCTTTCCCCCTTTTTTCGAAAATCAGCCAAATTTTCTCAGGTACGTAACTTTTAATAGGTAGGACTAAACTTGATGAAACATATATATTTGAAATCAGCATTAAAATCTGCTTCTTTTGATGTATCTATTGGCATCAAAATTCCGTTTTCTACAGTTTCGGTTACCATTGAGCCGGGTCGCTCCTTACTTACAGTTCGTTACCACGAACTGTTTGAAAATAAATTGTTATATCTGTTGCGTCTGCTTGAACTCAAAATGATATCCAACTGTTATTGCTGTTACATTATCCACATAATCTTCCATGGGAGGAATTTTTATGTGAAGGGAATTCTCCTATAAAAATTATCCGCGGGTGGGGGCATTCAGAAATCAAGGAATACAAAAACAAGTTTTCAACTGAAAGTATGGAGTTGCGTTGAAACTAAAAACGAATAGAGATTATTCCCTATGTAAGAGGGACAGATCTAAGTTCAAACTTTAAAATTTATATAAAATCAAATTCAAACTTCTTTTTTTAACTTTACATAGATTTAAGTTTAATTTTAAGTTTACACTTTCTCTTTTTTTTTAACTTTGCTAAGATTTAAAATTCAAACTTCTTTTTTGTTATAAAGTTAGAAAAAAGGAAGTTAGAATTTTTGAATCTACATACAATTAGAAAAAAAGGAGGTTAAACTTAAACCTAAACTCCAATCTATATAAAGTTAGAAAAAAAAGAAGTTAGAATTTTAAATCTACATGCAGTTAAAAAAAAGGAGTGTAAATTTAAATTTAAACTTGAATCTATGTAAAGTAAAAAAAGAAAGTGTAAACTTAAATCTAAACTTGAATCTACACAAAGTTAGAAAAAAAGAATCTTGAATTTGATTCTATATAAATTTTAAAGTTTGAACTTAAAACAAAACTTAATCTATGTAAAGTTAAAAAAGAAAAAGTAAACTTAAATCTAAACTTGAATCTAAATAAAGTTAGAAAAAAAAGAAGTTTGAATTTGATTTTATATAAATTTTAAAGTTTAAGATTAAACTTAAATCTAACTAAAGTTTAAAAAAGGAAGTTTGAATTTTAAATCTAAAAAAAAGGTAGAAAAAAGAACTTAAATCTAAACTTGAATCTATATAAAGTTAGAAAGTAAGCTTAAATTTAAACGTAAATTTGTACTAAGTTAGAACTTCAATTTGGTTCTATAACAATTTTAAAGATAGAATTTGAATTTTTAATCTGTACAAAATTTAGAAAAAGAATAATTTTGAATTTTAAGTCTACATACAGTTAGAAAAATAAAGAAAATATAAACCTAAATCAAAACTGAATTATAAGCAAAGTTAAAAAGAAAGTTTAAACTTAAACTTGAATCTATATAAAGTTTGGAAAAAAGAAGTTTGAATTTTAATCTATACAAATTTTAAAGTTTAAACTTGAATCTATACTTAAATCTATACAAAGTTATAAAAAAAAAAGTTTAAATGTAAACTGTAAGTTTAAATGTAAAAGTTAAATGTAAATGTAAACAGATTCAAGTTTAAACTTGAATCTGTACAAAGATAAAAAAAAAGAAATTTTGAACTTGAATCAATTTAAAGTTAGAAAAAAGAAAATTTAAACTTAAATATAAACAGTTAAAAAAGAAAATTTAAACTTAAACTTGAACCTATCTAAACTTAGAAAAAAAATTAAGTGTAAACTTAAATCTATCTAATATTAGAAAAGAAGAGGAAAGTTTATACTTAAATTCACACAAGTTAGAAAAAAAGAATTTTAAGCTTGAATCTACATACAGTTAGAAAAAAGAAAGTTTAAACTTAAATATAAACTTAAATCTATACCAAAGTTAAAAAAAAGAAGAAGCTTAAACTTAAATCTGAGAAGCAGGATTAAACTTCTCGTTGGGTTGAGCAAGGAGGGTTTGAGAGAAAGGGGCCATATCTTTTAAACCTGGGTTACTCTTGTCTGATAATATTTGGGAGGGAAATAAGACGGTGGTATTTTCAGGGGGTTCATTTTGGGAGGGGTTAACTGGAGTGTTAAGAGGGAAAAAATATATCGATATATCGGACAAAATATCGATATCGGATGAGTTATATTAAATAAGAAAACCAAAAAGTCTTCTGTATAACTTTGTTCATACTTCCCTATAATAATTTGATGTTTAAAAAGTCATACAGAAGACTATACCATTTTCCATGTTTAAAGGAAACATAATATTTTTAATTAATTTTATTTTTATGTTCCTGGCCTCCCCCAGGCCATTGAGCGTGTCCCCAGGTGGCGATAGGAGAGCACTCTACAGATATGTAGGATACCTCCATAGGAGGCACGGACCAATGGGGGACCTTGTCCCTGGGGGTCCATCTATATATAGTAACTTTCTAATTAGTGGAAGCAAATAAATTACCAAGTTTGAAATAAGTTAAATTTATATGGAAATAGTTGATTCTTTAACCAAGGTTGTGCTCGATTTGGAATCTGTGATCCCAGGAACAGTAAGGAAACATAGTTTTCAATTCTTCTCATATAATTTGTGTTGAAGAATAGATTTATTTAATTGGAGTTGCCTTGTAACATTATTACTAATTTATGCTCTTTGCTTGGAAGCAAAACAGCGTCATCTATAATAATTCTTAATAGCGGATTTAAGAGTGCGTTCATATTATGATATATATATACAGAGTCTTTGAATAGCGAATTTTACCTACAATTAAGTGAAGATCTGATGCTAGAGTTAAGAAACGTCTTCAGGACACGGTTCTCTGTTGTTCAAAATTAAAATACCCACCATTAACCAAAATTTCCAGTATCTCTACAACGCCAAACAATAACAACTTTAAGCACTTTTCTTCCGCATCGAAATCATTCCTGTTTCATTCACCTAAGGTACACCGCTCCTACAAAGGCCTACATCGGAGCGCCATCTAGAGGTCAAGGCACAAACCAGTATTTTATTGTATTAGCGGGATTTGGGTTTTTTGTTTTCAGAGGAAAACGAGCAAAAGAGGGGAGAGCACCTGTTGCAACGGCCGTAGGTAGCGGGGCTCGACGCTTCCCTCCTTTTCCTTGGCGTAAAAGCTCCAAAGAATTTCTCCCGTGCGCAGGGTTGCCGGTGACCATTTTGAAATTTTTGCCGAGCGACGTTGCCGGTGAATATTTTACGAGCGACTTCTTCCTTGGCCAAGATGACCACTCCAAAAAAATTGGTCTGGAATGCTGTACTGAACTATGTGCTAAGATCAATGCTCAGTGGTGTACCGAAAGATGCGATAGCTAAGACGTGCACCGACTTCTTTGGGAAAGAATCGATCAAGGAGGCTAAAATCCTAATCTACTCTATTGTTCATCCAAACGTACGCCCCTCCATAAAACATATTGAAAGTGAAAATGTTCTCGACATAATGAAAATCTTAAAAGAATGTGATCTGAAAAGTGTGGAGCTACCGGCTTTTGTTATTGCCGAGCCCCAAGAAGTCCCTTCTTGCGGTAGCCAAACCAGCGCGTTTGTTACCAGAAACATTAACGAGATGAATACGAAGTTAGATTCACTGATTGCCCGAAACAAGGACCCAACAACGCATAGCCTGCCAACACAAGCACCGACAAGTTCCACCTATGCTGTCATTCTTAAGAAGCCGGCAAACCCGCCACCTTCCGCTGCTGGGAGAAAAGCTTTTATTGACAAACTATGTAACAACGATTCAAGCATAACAGATCATGTTGGTGAGCTGAAGCAAACCCAAACTGAATGGCGTACAAACCTGAAAGACAAACAAGCGGCCGAAAAACTGAGTGTTGCTATTCTAAACGGTGATAATGTGACTTTGGACCCCAAAATGAAAACTCCCACCTTTTTTGGTATAGCTAGACTTGTACCCACAGAAATTGATGCTGATGCTCTATTAGCCGTGGTCCCGAATTGTGTTAAAGCAGAGGAAATCCGAGCAACCAGGTCCTTCAAACTGCAGTTTTCCCTTAAAAGTGATCTGCAACATGCAATGCGGAACCCGCCCTTGATAGGATACGAAAGAATTCGTATTGATGAGTTTATTAATGTCCCACGCCGGTGCTTCAACTGTCAAAACTATGGACACCTAGCGTCGAAATGTGAAAACTCTAAACGTTGCGCTAGATGTGGCGAAGAAGGGCATGCTTCAAAAAAGGAGCATCCTTGCGAAAATCCTATTCGGTGCGCGCTTTGCAAATCTGATAAGCACCCCTGTTATAGCATCCGTTGTCCCGAAGTCCTGAAAGCAATGAAGAAACCGCAATGACAAGAGCCACCATTTCATCTCTTAAAGTAATATCTTGGAATATGAACGGAAATCTGCGTGATAAGGTGCCAATTATAAAACAATTTGCCAAGGATCATGACATAGTTTGCATACAAGAACACTTCTTAAGCAAGGATAGTTTGGATTGTATCAAGTTCTCTGACAAGCATCGGTTCTTTATTAGAGAAGCGAAATCAAGCTGTAGAGGAAGGCCATCTGGAGGCATTGCTATTGTAATTAAAGATCACATCTCCGCCAAACTTGTCGAGCAGCAAGACAGTTTTATCGCAGTGGACGTCTATGGTATTGTTCTGATCTGTGTTTACCTTCCTACTAATTACAAGAATGATCGATCAGAGAGAAAATTCAACCTATCCTGCGAGAAACTTGCTAAATGTGTGTTGAGAATAAAGCAGTCGGGTCATGAATATTTAATTATTGGCGACTTCAACTGCGACCTTACTGACACTGACAGTCCCAGAACACAAATAGCTTTAGGAGTCTTACCAGATGGCTTCAAGGTTGTGGATAAAGATAAAAACTTCAGTTATTGTCATAACAGTGGCTCTGTATCTAATCTCGACCATGTTGTTACATCATTCAATGTCCAGAACGAATCTGTGTCGGTACTAATGGGTGGTACACTTAGCGATCACTTACCTATATCCTTGAGTTTCGCTTGCCCATTCTCTGAAGTAAAAAAAAAGCGCAGCTCCAAAGCTCAAAGTT
Organism: Artemia sp. Kazakhstan ARC1039; assembly: GCA_029168905.1. Classification (NCBI taxonomy): domain Eukaryota; kingdom Metazoa; phylum Arthropoda; class Branchiopoda; order Anostraca; family Artemiidae; genus Artemia; species Artemia sp. Kazakhstan ARC1039. The sequence continues at coordinate 51,257 of JAQQPU010001868.1, read as the reverse complement.
GTGCAAGATTGGAAGCTCGATAATGCTGCGATCCAACAGTATCAACAAGTGTGTAATAGCATTCTTGAAAAGATCCAAGTCCCTTTCCCGCTACTGATGTCCAACAGTGACATCCCGGTCGAAGAGCAGAAACTTCTGTTGAACATTTACTCTGCCTCAATATGCCATGCCCTTCGGTGTGCCGAATCAGCAGCCGTACCCTCTCGAAAAGTTCGAGTAAACACTGAAATTAGAGGATGGTCCGCTAACCTAAATTTAACAGAAGCATGCCAGACTGCAAAGTTCTGGTTTCGCCTATGGTGTGACAGTGGTAAGCCAAGATCTGGCCAAGTCTGGAAAGTGAAGAATCATACTAAACGTGCCTTTGCCAAAGCCTTGTCTAAGCACCGTAGAGACATAATTGACGAATACAGCAAGAAAAGCAAGTCCGATCCCAAACTCCTTTGGCGGAATTTAGTGAAGCCCAAAGAATCGACCTCTGAGGTCCCCCTTCCAACAAAAGAGGCCTGGAATACTTACTTCACCGATCAGTTCAAAAGTCCTGACCAAGCGCTACGGAATTCTTACCGGATTGAGCTAGATGAAATGCTAAAATTGTCGAAAGAGAACATGGTAGTTAATATAAGTATAATACGTGAATGCCTGAAAAAGCTAAAAAAGAAATTTTCGAGAGGTTTCGATAAAATTTGTGGCCAGCATTTACTCTATGGTAGTGAACAACTTCTTGAACATGTATCATTATTATTCCAAATTATCGTTACCAGAGGTATAGTCCCGGATACCTTTTGCATTGGTGTAATAACACCTATTCTCAAACCAGGGAAGCCTCCCTCCCAGTGCTCTTCATATAGGCCCATTACTGTGTCGACTACACTATGTAAACTATTTGAGCTTCTTATTCGTGACGAAATTAGAAGCAAGTGCTCGGTTCCCCCACACCAGTTTGGGTTCCAGCGATCGCTTGGATGTGATCATGCCCTTTACTCGCTGGTTTCTATACTGACTGACGCTGAGAATGACAATGATTCTTTAGTTTTAGCAGCCCATGATCTTGCCCGTGCTTTCGATTCGTCTATCCACGAACATATTTTACTCTCTGCAGCAGAGAGAGGCGTAGAAAATTCGGTCATCGGACCCCTTGATTCAATGTATAGTAATCTTCGTGTTAGGATAAAGTGTCCTGGTTGGGATTGTGATATGCTTTTAGAAATTGATATACCAGTGAAAAAGGGTATTAGGCAAGGAGCAGTAAATTCACCAGATATATTCAATAATTCCGTAATCGAAGTGCAACATGAAGCACCAACAACGTGTATTTTATGTGGGATTGATGTGTCGCTCATAGGTTATGCCGACGACATTTTAAACATTAGTAGAACCCTGAATGGAATAGAGTTGTTTTAGTGCATTAAAGGTAGAATATGCTCGTGTCGGCCATACATTTAATCCATCGAAAACTGAATTGTTATTTTTCAATTATAAAGTGTCGACTGAGGACATATGCGTTATGCTAGATGATACGGAAATCAAACCTGTTCCATCACTTACTTACCTTGGAGTCCCGATCGGTACGTCACTCAAGGCCACACGCGTACTTATTATCGCTGATACCCTTAGAAAAGTTCGTTCTGCATATGGAAAGCTTGTCCTGAGCAAGGCGAGATTTAGTCGTGATATTTTAGCCCAATTGTATAATGCATTTGTTTTACCGAGTTTTCTCTACATCTCTCCGTTTTGGAGTTGCTTCACACAGACAGAGAAGAAAAAGTTGCGCACGATTTATTTTAAATATGCTAAGTATCTGCTTGGACTACTACCATGGTCCAAAAACCGGTATTTGATCAGTAGATTTGGATTGATAGACCCTGCCTTGGCAGTTCCTGCCAGAGTAGCGAGTTTTCATAAAAAGTTCGTGACTCTAGGTCATCCTTGGGTAACTCTTCAGGGACAGACTTGAGTTGAATGTGTTATTTGAATGTCGATGTTGAGGGCCCATTTCATTGTATATATTCGTGTTAAACCGTACTTTGTTGTTCGTCTTTTTTTTTCTTTTTGCATTTTTTTCACTTTTTTATACTCTGCCGCCCATTGTATCTTTTACAGTTTTGGCAGGTAATAAATCTATATTATATTATTATTATTATTATAATAGAAACTGGGGCACCCTCGCCCGGGGTCATAAATACAGGCGGAGGAGGAAGAAGGCCCCTCTAATGTACACTCAAAAGGGCCCCCTGGTTTGTTCATAACTCCCATGAGTTGCAAACCTTCTCCAAGTAATGGGTTAAATTGCAAAGTGATGCAGAACATCATCGCGGGAGGATCCTCTATAGGAGGACAACTGCGGCAGGGCGTAAGATCCAGATCTATGAACAACGGCCTCTGCAAAGGGCTGCCTCGACCTTTACAGGGTACCTGCAAGACTAGGGACCTTGCGGTCAACTCTATTCCCACTTGAGGAGTGGCGCCCCTCGAGGAAATTATAGCCTAGTAAACGACACAGCATTCCCACGGGATTCTGACTAATGGACAATTTTTCTGGGCTTGGTATGTTTTGATGGACGTCTTTGGGTTGAAAAACCTCTTCCTAGCTAATTTATCTATTATAGGTTGCCTCCCCGTAGTAGCATAATATTTGTAGGCATGAATATATAATGAGTCGGAAGTAATAGGCTTGAGACTGTCTGTGCAGGATTTCGACTCTTGTTGATAGAAGAGTATCGCCAAGTGCTGAAAACCATGTTGTGACCAAGATGGGCACAGGATTGCACAAAGCCTCCATTCATGGAGGTCCCAGGTACTTCTTGCTGTCCGGTTCTAAGCCGGCTTAAGCACTTCGGTGTAGACTTGAGAAGATATGTGATCCCCATCCTGCACTGGTATCCGGGATCAATGCTTTTCCTGAGGCGAAAATAATTTCAATGATTTAAAGAACATGAAAATTGGAACTTGGAATGTTACGACATTAAAAAATGACTATCGTATCGACATTTTGACTGACGAATTCAGACGATTCGAACTGGATTTATTAGGAATTTCAGAAACTCATATCCCAGGGGTAGGAAGCATGAAATTAGGTGATATGGAATTTGTTTACTCAGGCAGGAAGGATGGGGTGCATAGACAGGGATTAGGGCTCATGATGAATAAGGAAGCTACTAAGTCTTGTTTAGGCTGGGAAGGTATTAATAATAGAATAGTAATTGCTCATTTTATGACTAGAAAGTTCAGGGTATCAGTTATAGTGGTGTACGCCCCTGTAGAACCGACTGACGAAGATACTAGTGACTCAGATGAATTTTACTTACAGTTACAGGAGCAAATAGACACGGTCCCAGGTAGAAATATGATGTTATTACTGGAAGATTTTAACGCCCAGGTTGGTAGAAATAGGGATAGATGGTATCACAGCCAAGGTGAATTTGGTGTAGGAAAAGAAAACAGTAATGGATAGACTTTTGCAATTTTGTAGGTATAACAATCTAGTTATAACCAATACGGTGTTTGGTCATAAAATTGCTCATAAGTTAACATGGTATTCACGTGATGGTAAGACAGCAAACCTTATTGATTATTTTATAGTAAACCGAAGACTGGCAGGATCAATACAAGATACTAGGGTATATAGGAGTGCTGTTATTGATGTTAAAAGTAAAGATCACCATCTGGTAGTGTCAAGGGTTAATTTAAAGTTGAAATATCGGAAGGGTAACTACCTACCGGGAAGTTATCATGTTGGTAGACTCCAGGATGAGAATTTGAGAGAAACCTTCCAGGAACAGTTGAATACAAAACTTAAGAGTTTAAAATTTGATAATGTGGAAGATGGATGGAATAATTTTAGAAAAATAATTTGTGAAGTTGCTGAAGGTGTATTAGGGAAGAAAGCTAGAACTGCAGCTAAGAAAATTAGTGAAAAAGCTTTATGTTTAATAGAAAGAAGAAAGGACTTGTATAAGAATTATCTGAGTGATAGATCGTATGAAAACAAAAGAAATGTAAAGAAAGTGGAGGAAGCATTAAAATATGAACTAAGGAGGTGTGAAGTGGAGGCCATGGATAAAATTGCCGAGGATCTGGAAGATGCAGCTAGACGGCATAATAGTAAAATATTGTACTGACACGTTAACAAATTGAGAGGGAGTAGTCAATCCGGACTTGACCCAGTTAAAGATAGGAATGGGGTCGCAATTAGCGATAAGGAAAAAACGAAAGAGAGATGGGCCGAACATTTTGAGAATTTGCTTAACCGAGATAGAGTTGCAGGAAAAAATATAGAGGAAAATGAAAAAGTTTGTGATACCTTGGATGTGAAGGAAGATTTGTTTTGTGAGGAGGAATTAGCAACAGTACTAAAAGGATCAAAGAATAATAAGGCTCCAGGTGCTGATAGGGTGGTAAATGAGTTTCTTAAATATGGTGGCTCTGAGGTCAGAAATAAGTTACTGAAGATTATGAATATGATTTTTGAAAAAGGGGAAGTACCTAACAATTTTAGGAAAACCTTAATTAAGCCACTTTATAAAAAAGGTGATAAAAATGAGTGTGGTAATTATCAAGACATTAGTCTGGTCTCTGTAGGTAGTAAATTACTTAGTAATATGATACTTTTTAGACTGAGAGATGCCGTAGACAAAGTTTTAAGAGAAGAGCAGTGCGGTTTTAGAAAAGGTAGAGGATGTGTCGACCAAATTTTCACTCTTAGGCAAATAATTGAGAAGTGCCTGAGTTTTCAAACACCTTTGGTCCTCAGTTTTATAGATTATGAGCAAGCGTTCGATTCTGTTGATAGAAGAGCTTTAGTAAAGGTTTTATCCTTGTATGGTATACCAGACAAATACATTAAAGTGATTAATGCTATGTACGAGAATAACACTGCTGCGGTTAAGGTAGGAAATGAGGTTGGCAACTGGTTTTGTATTAAATCAGGAGTTAAGCAGGGCTGTGTTCTATCCCCCTTTGTATGGATTATTTTGATGGACTTTGTTTTAAGGAGCACAGGAAAGGTAATGGGAGACCACGGAATCAAATGGGGAGGATAAAGTCTCCTGGACTTGGATTATGCTGATGATTGAAGCATCCTAGATGAAAGTGTGAGCAAAATGAATGAATTTTAAGAGGTTTTGTGAGTTCAGGTTGCTAGAATTGGTTTGAAAATTAATGTTAGGAAGACTAAGTCACTAAGGCTAGGAATAAGTGAAGATGAAAAGGTGACGTTGGGTAATGAAAGATTGATCAGGTGGGCAGCTTCACTTACCTTGGTAGTATTATTAGTAAAGATGGTGGGAGCAGTGAAGATGTTAAATATAGAATAGCCAAGGCTCAGGGTGTTTTTTCACAGTTAAAAAAAAGTCTGGAAGAATAGGAAGATAAGTCTGCAAACCAAGATTAGAATATTAGAAGCTACAGTGATGACAGTGGTCAAATATGGCTCTGAAGCATGGAGGCTCCGAAAAGCGGATGAAGATTTGCTAGATGTTTTCCAGAGAAATTGCTTAAGGATTGTTCTGGGTACCGGGCTGACTGACCGTATTTCAAACAATAGGCTATACGAAAAATGTGGTTCAATACCGCTCACTAGGGCTATAATGAAAGAAAGGTTGAGGTTGCTAGGGCACGTTGTGCGGATGAAAGATGACAGATTGCCGAAGATTGTTCTTTTCGGCCAACCATCTAGGGCTAAACGGAAAGCAGGTCGTCCCCGTCTGGGGTGGGAGGACGTCATAAAGAAAGATTTAAAGGAAATGGGAACTTCGTGGGCGGGTGTAAAAAGGGAGGCTTTGAATAGGTTGGGGTGGAGGAGGAGCGTGCGTAGCTGTGTTGGCCTCAGGCGGCTTGGTGCTGCGGTGAGTTGTTAGTAGTAGTAGTAGTAGTAAATTTCAGGCCAATTTTAAATAGCTTTTAAAAGAGTGTATAAATTTTTTAGATACATATTTTTTTTTCTTGGTTTCTATAATTCATAAGTTATTCTACATTAAAAAAATAACATTCTTAGAATAATTTATATCAATTTTAAAAAATGATACAACTCATTCTTAAAATACAATAAATCATCATTAAAAAAAAATTCTGATCTTTATAGATATATTTTCCTTAAAATGTGACAGATTTAAAAAAAATATATATCATGTCTAAGATACACAACTTTTAGACCAGTTGCGTTACCAACTAGGCCATGCTGGCCTGTAAAGAGAGTTTATACAATCTTTTTGTGTTTCATTTGACATATAGAATCACTAAACAATTTGCTGGTTACTGCAATTGAACCAGTTGCACCATGGTGACTTGTTTAGAGTTATATACTAATGGGATTATTTCCATTTTAAAGTGTAAAAATGAAACCAAATTTAATTTCCAAGGACCTGTTTTCATTTGAAGGTGTAAAAATGAGACCAAGTTTAATTTCCAAGGACCTGTTTTCATTTTAAAGTGTCAAAATGACACCAAATTCGATTTTCAAATACTAATGGGATAAATGGAGAAATTTCGACAAGCAGAACTAATTGCAGAGAGAAAAGGAACTATACGCTATCCTCTTTGACTGCATACACTACCAGCAGTACCTCTACAGCCAGAAATTCATGGCCGTATCTGATCACAAACATCTACAAGTGATCCTGAATTGGCCAATGTCAAAGTTATCACCATGGCTCCAGTGGATGCTGGAGCCTATATACATTTGCTGCTGGAGACTATAACATTTTGTTCAGGCAAGGAAATTCCAGTTGCTGGTGCCTGTTTTGTGTATCTATCTCCCCAAAGAAGATAGAGATATGCAAACGGAGATCAAAACATATTTGCATTATGTTATGTCAATCCTACCAATCAGCAATGACAGACTTAAAAGGCTCAAACAAGAGATAGCAGCCAACACTCAATTGGTTGAGGTTGTTAAGACAATCAAAAGTGGTGGGCCAGCATCCAGAAGGAATTTCCAAGCAACCCTCACTCCATTCTGGAATGTAAGGCACAAGCCAATGGTCATAGACCAAATCATACTAAAAGGAGATTGCCTCGTCATACCCAAAAACTCCTGCAAGGACATCCTCAACAATACATGCATCACACCATACATGGGTATAGAAAAAAATAAAGTGAGCTCTCTATGTCTCTTTTTTACCTGGGATGATAAAAGATATCAAATAACATAACAAACACAGCTACATATGCACCAGAATCCAAAATTCCATATGTCATTCATACCACATGACATCCCTCACTTACCATTAGAGAAACTTTGTTGCAACTTCTTCTACAAAAACAGGGAATAACTTCCTCATTACCATTGATTATTACAGTCAATTTTTCAAAGTTGATAGAGTGGGGAGCAGTATATATGCAAACCCAAATCATACCCTGTCCTAAAAAACACTTTCTACATTATGGAATATCCCCATGTGCTCATTGCCAACAATGGCCCACAATTCACATCATCTGTCTTCCAAAAATTCATATTGGATTGGGAAAATCTCAGACCAAATCCTCACCACATTTCCTCCAATCAAACGGATTGGCATAAAAGTGTGTACAGATGGCCAAAAATATCCTGAGTAAAACTGATATCACTGGAATCAATTTTGAGCTGGCACTGGAAGAGTACAGGAACACCCCAGTTGATGGTCTGGCCTCCCAACCCCAATTGCTAATAAGCAGAAACCTCAGATCAATAGTCCCATGCACCGAAGAATTGCCTGCACAAAAGACCATTCACCACAAGCAGTATTGACAGAATCAAATGAAGCAACAGTCATGCCAGAGAAAGTTCTATGATCAACAATCAGAGGAATTGAAAGCCCTAGAGATTGGACAACCAGTACAGGTCCAAAGCCACAGTAAACTCTGGTAGGCTGGCATTGTCAAAAGAGCAGATGTTAATCTGAGATCCTGCATAGTCAAGACAAGCACCAGAGCAACCTACAGAAGGAACAGGTGCCACATAAATATATTCTGTCACCAACCTTAGTTGCCAGATGCCACCAAAACTGAAGATATTCCTCATATAGAAACACCAAGCTCACCTCTGAATCTACCAGAAATGACACAAACCCCACTCCCAAGAGCACCAAACAAAACCCATCTGCAACCCCTTACTTGCATTCATTCCCCAGCTTGGGGTATTGAAGTCACTTGGGGTAGTCACTTGGGGTATGCATTCATACTTTAAAATATATAGCAATATTTTGATTTTCGCCATTATTTGCACCACTGCTCATTAAAAAACAGAATTACAAAGACCAGTATGAACGCTATCTATAAAACAACTTATTTGGTGGCAATTTATAGCGGCAATTTCAAAAGACTTAAGCACTGAATCTCAGCATGGTGGTTTAGGAAACTTTTTCTTTTAAGCTGGAAAAAGAAGGATTTTTAGAGGAAAAACTTGATGATAAATGTTCTCCCCTTGGATAATATGTTAACTAGGATCAATATACATATTTTAAACTAAGAATTGTTTTCTTAACATGTCTCCTTATCAGGGGCCACAATTCTAATTTTTTACCAAAAAATATTTGTCTGTATTCAAGTACAAGTAAATAAGTACTCTTTCACCCCTTCCCCCTCCCCCCCCTGATGGATAAATATTGAGTCCACTATTGCTATTTTTAGCAAACAACAAAAGTACGAAGAACAATAGGGAAATCTTTTTGCAAGACAGTGGAGATAATTTGAATGAATATTTCGGCCCTATGTCCAAGGGCCGTCCTCAGCAAGACAAAAATATATGAAAGAAAAAAGACTCACAACAACATGCAACCAATAAAACCAAAAATTAAAAATTTTTCAAAGCAGTCCTAGCATCCTTACTTCAGCGAAGTTCAACCAGGACTGATAAAAAGTAACGTAAAACAAGGCGATTCAATGAGAAGAACGAAAAATAATTTAAAAACACGTTCTTATTGCTAATCCAGCTTTTTCGGCAGCTAACCCCAAAGATCTTTTTGTGACCAGTTCTGTGTTAATGTCAATCGGTTTTTTAAAATATTTTGTAAGATCATTTTTAATTAAATTTGTGTATAGAGCATTTAGTGTATATTCCCCCAAGTCCCTATTTAAGGAAATATTATTATTAATCTTAAGTCTGATTTCAATTGATTCTCGGACTACCTGCTTTATGCCTAGGTCATTGCTAATAAGGGCGGATTCATCAAAAAGTATATTGTGGCTAGGATTTTCAAAAATATGGCTGCCTAATGCAGAATCAGATGAAACAACGGAAATACTAGAATTTAGAGCTCTGACTATATCATCTTTATGCTGTTGTATGCGCTTTTCTAAATTCTGGTCTGTTCTACCTACATAATATTTGCCACAATTGCATGGTATTTGATAGACCCCTCTTTGGCGAGTAACTGTTTTATCTGTACCAGAATTTAGAAAATCTATGATTCTAAAATTATTTGTGAATACTACATACAGATTATTTTTTGTGCAAACTTTTTTAAGATTTGTAGTGATTTTTGGGATGTAGGGGAGGTAAATTATGTTTAAGGGCTTGTCAGAAATATCACATGGTAAACTATCATTAATTTTACGGGAAAGTCTCTTCAGTCTACAATTAATTACATTATTAATAAATAAAATAGGATACCCATTTCCAAAAAGTATGTCCTTGATAAAATTTAATTCTGCTGTTATGTGGGAATCAGAACAAATGTTTAGGGCCCGATCGACGAGGGATATTACAACTGCTCTTTTAACTTGTGGGGGGTGGTTTGATTTAAAATGCAAATATCTATTATTTTGTGTTGGTTTTCTATAAATAGTAAAATTGAGTTTATCAAAGCTACGAATAACTAACACATCTAGGAATGGGATTTTATTTGCGATTTTGATTTCTAAAGTAAACTGTAAATTTCTATCGTATGTATTAAGGTGATCCAAAAAACCCTTAAGCTCATTTCCCCCATAGTTCCAGAGTGAAATTACATCATCCATGTAACGTCCCCAAAAGACGTGTTTTAAAAAATACGAATCTAATGCCCAATTTTCAATATGTTCCACATAAATATTCGCCAGTAACCCGGAGAGGGGCGCGCTCATCGCTAAGCCATTAATTTGCTGGTAAAAAGAATTACGGAATTGGAAATACATTGAGTACTTGTTACAGAGTTTAACTAAGGTCATTAAGACATCACAATCTATTCCTGCTGCTGAAGCTTCTATTAAGTGATAATTTTCTTTGATTTTATTTTCTAATAACTGTTCAGATACTGTGACATTAATATTTGTATACATTGAAACAATGTCAAAGCTACTTATAATTAGATTTTCTGAGATATTTACGTTTTTGAGTTTTTCAACCAAATCTACCGAATTACATATATATGATTTTTGAGAGTAAAGCAAAGGTTTAAAGACTGTACATAACCATTTCCCAATATTGGATGTAGGGGCTTTCGTACAAGCTACTATGGGCCTTAAAGGAATGCCTTGCTTGTGTAATTTTGATAGACCATAAAACTTTGGGCAAAAGCTACCGCGGGGGAAAAATTTATTGTATAGCTGTGGAGTAATTTTACCATTTTGTTTTAAACTTTTTAGTTCATTTATAATTTTGTTTGCAAATTCATCAGTATGATCGTGGGTTGTAGTCCTATATGTTGTCTCGTCATTTAGATTAGAATAAATTTTTGTATCATAATCTGTCCTATCCATGACAACCAGAGAATTGCTTTTATCTGCTTTAGTTATAATAATGGATGAATCTTTACGGAGATTAGATAGTATTTTTAGGTCATACAAATTATCTGGTTTTTTATTGGCGACAGAATTAATCTTTTTTTGATTGTTGTAAAGGGTATCTATAAGACTAGCCCTAACTTCATCCGGGTTGGATATAGATGTATAAAATTTGTGCACATGGGGAGGATCCTCCCCCCCCCCTATATAGGCCAATTCAGGGTTAGGTTAGGTATAGCCTATATGGGGGAGGGGGTTGAAATTCATTTCCGATAGAAATGCTTATTATATTCGTAATCAGCATTAAAAAAGGCATCGAATGGTGTATTCACTTTATTCCTAACTTAATAATATGATTTCGTAGAACTTTACCTATAGCACTCAATGCCCTTTTTTATGCTCTTTACAAATATATTAATTATTTTTGTCGGAAATGAATTTTAGTCACCACCCCTATATATACCATTTCAGGGTATATATTTGCACATTAGGGGGGTGGGGGTAATTTTATTTCTGATGTAAATGAGAGGTAAGTTTAAACTTCCCCCCACCCCCCTAATGTGCAAATATATACCCTGAATTGGTGGTAATCTCTTCTGCTACTTGGGCTGGATACGATGTATACTTTCTTATTTATCCTTGCTCAAAGCACTGTTTGCTGTCAGAAGTTGCATTAACTCGAAAGTTTAGATTGCAATTGCGCAGATCTTATGTATTGTAAGAAATGTGTTTGGATTTTGGGTCGCCAAGCAGTCTTTAGCTTTTCAATTTTTAAAATGAAAAAAAGTATTGAAATGTTGGCAATATTTATATGTAATTGCTGATAATATTTTTCTTCTTTTTCAGAAAAAAGGACCAAGCAATTACTTTTCCCGGATTTGGTGGTGGCCAATATTCTTCTATTTTGAAAAGAATATCAATGGTCCAATTCCTCGTCGGTACGAGTGGCCGTTGCCATGGCCACAAAAATACAGCGCAAAATTAAGAGACCGAGATAGCTAGAGATAATTTGTTGATTTGGTGCTCATATGTCTCATGACTTGACAACAGTGTGAATCAAAAACGTTTTGGCGTCCAAGGAGACACTACACGCTGGTGTTTACATTTCACCTAACGAGTCCCGAACGATTTTGCTTTTTATTTCACCGTACTTGATGCGGTTTTTAGCTGTTTGGCATTTTTTTTCGCTTAACGTGTTTGCTAGTGCAATTCCTTCGTGTGCCTTGATGTTTAAGCACGCTCCATCGACACCCGTCTGTTGAAGTTGGCCTTAGTTTAAGAATAGTTAGGAATGAGCTGTCAACCTCACTCAGGTATCTAAAGCTGAAATCGAAGAAACTTGGAAGTTATTCTTTAGTTGAACCAGAATTGTTAAAAATCAGTTGAAAATACAGATCTGAAAATGATCTAAAGTTTGTTTTTTATTTATATATATCATCATCCTTATTAGTGCTTTTACAGTAACAATTGTACTACAATCCTTGAATGTATATTTTAAATGATTTTTTTTATTTCCTCCGGGATTTTACAATACTAAACATTGTACTTGCAACATTTTGAGGTTTATTGAATAATCCTGAAGCTCTGCAAACCTAGTATACTTGTGTCTCCTTTATTGAAAAGAAGTAGTTTTTTTCGTTTTTTTAGGTCATTTTTTATTTACAAAAAGTCGTTTTAATCTTTCTATCTAAATTTGGCATCACTATCAATAATTATTAGCATAATAAATAGTCGCGTTTATATTGGGCTAGTGCCTTCTTGGTAAACAAATTGTGTACCAAAATTCAAGTGAATCTGTGAATATGCTATGGGATCAAATCTGCACAATGGGGGTTACGGGTATAACCCCTTGACACCCCTCTCACAATTGGTATGGAGGATCCTCCTTCAATAAGTATGTAAATTTTAAACATAAAATAAAAAACGAACTTTGGGGGGTTCTAGACCCCCCTCTCTCCCCTTCCAAAAAGACACGAATGTATGCACCTATTATTGTGATGCGATGTTAAATCTTATTCGAATTAGTCGTGTATATGCAATTGTAGATTTAATATGCAATTGTAGATTTAATTCTCAAATATGGTAACTGACAAAATTGCAGGTATTTTAGTAGACTGGTGTTCAACAAGATTAGGGCTAAATTTGAATTGGTGTAGTACTTTCCATACTCTAATATACTTTACTTTATAGTTTTGATATATTCCATATTTATTAACTCAATTGTTTATTGTTAAAAGAGAAGATCCTCACTTTTTGTGAAAATAGATTATTGTGTACCTAGCATTCTTTAGATCCTACTTTCTGTGGTGAAAGAAAGATTAAAATGGTTAAGTCGTGTTCTAAGAATGGAATCAGTGGTGGGTCCAAGGGGGTGGGTGGAGGAACCTCCCCCCTCCATAATTATTTTGTGTTCTCATTCCTTTTTTTACTCTTTTTTAAAATAAATTTGTGAGTTTGGTCAATTATTGGCGCCGTTGTCACATTGCCCCAAGATTTTACACTGATCCACCCTGGATGAGGGACGATATGTTGGCGAAAATCGTGTTTTGGGTAGTTCATCTTGGGCTAAACAAAAAGAAGAAGGTCCTCAAATGGGGTAGGACGAAGAGAGGCCTCGAAAGAAATAAGAACTATGTGGAAGTTAGTGAATATTGAAGCTTTGAACAGGTTAGGGCGGAGGAGGGTGTGCAGGTTGAGACCAGCCGTGATTGGGAAAAATAAAGCTTGGGTACTTTAAGCTCAAAGAGAAGCAAACCTAATCTTATGGACTAATATAAACCGTTTAAACACCAATATCGCACTGTCCGTTGAAACTTAAAAAGAATATTAATTACTGGCTATAGTGTTTGTGCACTAATCATTTGTTGGAACAAATTTTGTGTTTTTGAGTAGGGAGAATACTCTCAAGTGCAAAAGACTGTTCAGGCTTCTCTGAAAAAAAAAAACAGTTAGTTTTTTTTTCTATTTACAGGTATTATTCATTTTTATAGAATACCAATTTGACTTTATAGGTGGGTAGTTCTATTGTTTTTGGCATATAAACTATAAAAGTGTAAAACCGGCATTTTTTTTAAATTACCTTTTGAAAGCGTCGTATACCACAGTAAAGCCAAGCCATATTTTTTAGATCCACAATGTAAGTTTTTCTTTCTCTTTTTTTTTAGTGTCATAATAATATTCCGGAAAATGTTTAAAATACTTGTTTTGCTCCTCACTGAAATTTAGAAAAGTGAAATTTTTTCAACAATAAACGATTGGGCCTCTTCTATTTTTCCTTTTAAGACCTTTATGTGTCATATATTGTCTACAATGTTTCCAGTTCTGCCTTTTTCTGTACTGCTAACAAAGTGTTGTGAATTTAGTGTTCCTTGTTATGTGTCAGCTTTTTAATGTATTTATCAATCACTATGTTTTGCTGTTGGGATCTTAGCTTCTTTTTACAAACCTTTTTTATTGCAAGTTTTATCGAAGATCTTCAGGGAACTATATACGATCTGTTTTCGTTTGTTACTAGGACCTTATACTGCTGATTCCAAATGTTGATAAAATTACATTGAGATAATTTAGGTTTCTCGAGCGTTGAATGTTATTTTCATAAAAATAATAAGTCTCAGCTATGTTGGACTATTGCTAAATTTAATTGTTCGCCTCCTGTAAAAGACACATGGAAATCCCCCAAAATAATGCAAATTACACATGATATTCTAAGGTCTTTGGTTTCACAACAGCTCTGAGTTAATTTATCACAGTAACTGCGCAAATTGTATCATGTTTGGTCCGGACTGACGTGTATTCTGGAGTCTTGACATGGAAAAATGAATGAATTAAATCGAAGATAATTTCTAACAACTCGTAAGGTTTGAGATTTTCTTTCTCCCTTCAAAATTTGTTTTCAGTCATCTAAATAACTCAAAATGAGTCGGCTTTAGGTTTGTTATCCTCCGGTATCCCCTATCCTCTTCCCCCTATTCTTACTGAAAATATAAACAGTTTCCAAAAATGATAAGCTTCATATGGCTTCTGTAGTTCTGTTCCAAAAGTTGTCGATTGTTTTGGTATCTTATACTGTCCTTCCTTACTTGTTATCTTAAATTACGGTACTTTCATTTTCTTAAGTCAGGAGTGAATATCAATTGGTGATCAAAATGGAAGCAGTGAATATTACATTCAAGTGGGAATCAGCTGCCATTACCGTATTAGAGGCTTTAAATTGAAGATCTGGTTCATTTTGATGGACGTTTTTTAGTTTGATTTGAAAGAATTTGATCTCCCTTACGAATTGTTGACGCCAAAAATTTTTCAAAGCCAAAGCTCTTGTAGAAGCCGTTAGCTGAAGGAAGCCATTGTAAAAACCAAAAAAAATTTTTAATCCCCTTAGTCATGTCTGCATCATTACAACTTAAGATTTTGATTCCTGAAAATTTCTGTAGGTTTTGAAAATTTTGCTTTAGCTACCGATTGGATTTTGTTATGTAGAAAGCACCCAAACTGCTAAATAATCCTAAGGAACAAATTAAACTTCTTTTTGGCTGAAGAATAAACATGTTTAAAATAAGCGTGCTGAAGAATAAGCTTGTAAAGCATATATTTATACTACATTTAAGAATGCCACCTGCATATTTCTAGTTCCCATATTCTTGCACGATGATTTGTGTGTGTGTGAAATCCATATTTTTTTAGACAAAAACACTTTCCACAGTACTTTTTAGTTACACAGAAAAAAAAAATACAACTACTATGTCCTTGATCAAGCTTAATTTTGCCCAAAAAGTTGGAAGCGCTTGATTGTTCGTTTTAATCGAATTACTTCAAGTTCGTTTTTTATTTTAATTCTTTTCTCCGTTGCAGAATGTAATTTGAATTACTTCAACAAACTCTCAGCAAAACTGCTCTTAAGTCTGGGAATAGTAAATTTTCTGTCTTTGGATTTTTTTTTCGGGGCTGATTTTCTCAGCTCAAGGCTTATACCGGTTGGATGCTTTCTGCACACCTACGTCTTTTCTTTTTTTTTTACATAGAGCTGGTAAACTAGTACGCTCAGTTCTCTTGTTGTTCTTCTATTGATATCCATTCCACCATAGTTATTTTTTATCCTTTGGAATCTTATCAGTTATTATTTTAAATTTGTTGTATGTGTCGGCAGTCTTTAACCTTTTTTCCTTGTCTGTTTAACGGAAAGATATTAGTTGGACGAATCTGTTGATAAGTCTCGTAAAGTCCTATCTCTTAGGCCGAAAATGTAGAATAGCTTCTGACTTTTTTTCATTCTGCTTAAAAGTATCCATACCTTCAACGTATCTATACTGGCACTCAGGCGGAACCGGGGAATCCCTCATCTCCTCTTCACCTCTGAGATAAGCTCGGAAGACTTTCTCCTCCTCACAGGGGAACTCTAAACATTCAGTCTTTCAAAACTTATTTTTGGGCTTTTAAGCCCCCCCCCCTCCCATAAACAAAAATATATGGTATGCCTACAATCAATCTTTCAAAGTATATTTTCGGGCTAAAAAATATATGGTACGCCTACGATCCAAAAATCTTCGAACAGCCTACAACAAAAAACAGAAATGTCTCCAAAAACTTTTAATTTTAGAATAAGGATTCGGATCCCCTTGGATTGGACTATTTTTTACTGACAGTTCCAGTCTATATTTTTTTGTAGTTTAAGAGGCAGTCAATTTGTGTCTCACCTCAGCCTATTTATGCCTGAAAGTGGCTCTTACAAATGTGCTTTTTCTTCTTAGGGACAATATCTAGCACTTGGAATGGGAACTGCTGAATTTATAAATTTTTATTTTTCAAGCGTCTGCAGAAAGAGCTCTTTCAGGTTACATCAGAGGCGGATCCAGGAGTTTTTTAGGGGAGGGGGGGGCAAAATACGTTGATCCGATGAACTTGCGTTAGGAGCAAGTTTAATTAACGCAAACTTCCGTTAATTAAGTAAGTTACACTACTTTTTACTCTGTTGGGGGGAAGGGCCTCACCCCCCCCTCCGGATCTGCCACTGGGTTACCTGGACTATAAACTTTTATTGGCATCTGCGCCCTTAATTTCAACCGCATGAAAGTGAGGTTTAATTACTTTACTTAACCCTGTTAAATTAGAGAAATCTGAAATATATTAGTAACGTAGTTTCTCCTAAACAGTGTAGTTAAAGCCCACTCACAATGAGGTATTATAAGATATCGAGATAACCTAGCACTAATTTAACCAATCAGATCATCGTAAAATTTTCTGATTGGCTGGAAATCTTATGAAAAATTCTGATTGGCTCAAAGCAGCTCTAGTTAATTCCCCGTTTAGTAAAATCTCAGTGTGAATGGGCCTTTGGTGCCCCGGCCAAAGAAATTAAGTAATTGAAAAGAAGGAAATCGTTTACAATTTGCCAGGGAGGTGCCAGCAAGATGGAAAATAATTATGCCATTGACGGTACAGCGACACCGAGCCATTCAAAGTAAATTAATATGTTTAATTTTAATTTGTAAAAATATGGATTACTCAATTCCCAAAGGTTAGTCAAAATAAAATAAAAAAAGCTCAAGTAAATAGAGTGAATTAAAAAAAAAAGTATCTTGTTGCTTTTTAACAAAATGAACCATTTATTTTTGACTCTGTGTAATCAAAAGTACAAAGTGAATGAATGCAAACAGTATTTGTATTTAGGTATTTATTTAGGTATAATCAGGTTTATAATTTTTCTGGGCAATACGGTGATGGTATTTATTTTCATAGTGGCAAATTTGAGTTTCCTCTCGTATAAGTTTCGGATTCTCTTTGGCCTCGGCTTGTACTGATTAAAGATGTGTTTTTAGTAAATATAGAATATTAAGAGGTGGCGTTGAAAGATACAAATATTTTTTGCTGTTTTACTAAAAACAGTCCAACAGTGTGATATTATTATATTTTTGAATTTTTCTTTCTCTAGAAAATGTCTCACTATTTTAAGGAATTAAGAAGTCGATTCAGAAGTTTACACTTTTTTACTCTTATACTAATTTAGGTCTGGTCGGCTAATTTGTAGAAACGGCACTATATTAAATCTCAACTCCTCTAACAATTGAAAGAATCTTCATCTTGCATTGCTTTTGTTATTGTCAATATAATAACATTAAAAATTCAAAAATAAGAATTTTCATTTTAAATTAAATTATTTTTAAAATGAACAATCAAAGGAAGTATCCCAAATGCCCAAAACAAAATCTGCTATTCTGCATTTTATCAAAAATTAATTTGAAAGATCCCTCTAGTCAATCATTATTAACTTGTTGCTTTTTTGGAGATATGTTAACTTCATAGAGGAGACATAGGGATAGCATTGTTTCAGTATCTCTAGCCAAAAGCTGCTGTTGTAAAAAGCCTGAATACCTTTTTTCGCGCTCCTCTTAATTAAGCCAAACTATAAATTACACGGATTTTTATATACATTTTTAGAAGAAGCTTTTATAAATTTATATTAGAATTGTCCCATTTCACAGTCCGCGAATTGAAATTTCATCTTATTCCATTAAGTATATTTTGTAGCACGAAAGCACTTGTGGCTCATTATTTAAGATTCTTCTTTTCACTTTTGGGCCTGACGATATGTGATCATATGTTTCCAGTCAAACTGATAGCGATATTAACCTTTCCCTATTTATTTCCTATAAAGATTATCTCTTTCCTGCTTTGATTGTCTGAAAATTTTTGACATATATCTTTATTCTCCCATTAAATAAAATTTGTTGTTGTTATAAACAATCTTTACTGCTTGATCAATTACATTTGTGAGATACATTATTTTTTTACTCGATTATTGATTGTAAATAGTGAAATGGTTTGATTTTTAATTTGACTCGTTTCGTGCAAATGTGAAATCGTTATTTTTGTAGTTTTATCCCTTGGCAGAAAATATAAATTTGATGAGATGAAATTTGATGAGATGTTTCACTGGTACATTTTCAAACCTTGGAAAGTTGACCAGGTAAATCAGTGGTTGGTATACGTCTTTTTTTTTTTTTGCCACATTAGACTAGATATACAGGGTATATTATTGAGTTGTAGCGTGTCCTTTTTAGACACGTTTTCTGTAAGTTCGTTTGCATCAATTGGTTGGAGATTGAGATTAACGATATGTACCACACTGCTTCTAATAACGCCCTCGATAGTAAGGTTGTCTTTACGAAATCAGGCAATGGCCTGAAATTAGTTTTACTAACAGGGGCAGCAATTCATGAAAATGTAGTGGCAATGATTTTTTTTTTATTTAAAGCATCCTGTAATAATTATTTTTACATTTTTATTTATTTACTTCCTTTTTTACGTTTTTAGACGTTGAGTTATCGGGAGCCGGCTTTATCCCCCCCCCCCGGAAAATACTCCCACAGAAAATCCCCCCACTAGTTATTCCCGCAATGGAAAATTCCTCCAAACGCAAAAGTGAGCAGCCAAAGAGAAAGTACAAAATAAGAACAGTTTTAGTACAGGGTTTGGTTGGTCTCTAATCAATTCCGACTTAGAAAAAAGAACTAGAACTCTCAAAAAAGTCCTATGTTTTACAATAACAGATACTACTTATAAGCAATGGGCAAATTGCAAAACTTACAATCCTTTCCCTAAGGGCTATGGGGGTCACTCATCCCCAGAGGCATATTTTATTGGACCTTTTAATTATGATGGACCAAATGGCTATCTCAAAATTTCACTCGGATGCCTTTAGGGAAAAAGGGGGCTAGTTACCCTTCATTCTATTCGGTCACTTAAAAAGGAACTTGAACTTTAATTTCCGTTTAAATAAGCCATCTCCCGATCTTCTAGAACCCTTGGTTTGACATTATCATCCCTGGGGGAAACATATTGTAAGTTTTATTTAATTTAGAAATACGCAATTCATTCTAGGGAGAGACAAGGAGAGGGTGCAGGTAGAAATTAGTATATAATCCGAGGGTCTTGTCCAGGACTTTTTAGGGGGGTTATTTTTTCGGAGGGGGGCACACAAAACTTAAAAATGCATTAATAATGTGTTTTTATGCATTGTTATTACGTTTTTACAAGTCGGACAACCATTTCCAGCCCTCATTGAGGCTTGATGTAAATACAGAATTAGTTCTGAGGAAGAGGCGGAGGGATGTTGAAATTGATATTTAATCTCTCTTGATTTCTGGGAGTACTTCTGGTCTATACTGATATTATGAAAGTAAAGAGTAACTCTAAACCCCAAAATCAGCAGAATTTATGAGTCGAAAATGATTGTAGACCAATCATCCCCTGTCCTAAAACTATTTTTGATATCTGATCCCTTTGTTACCCCTTAGGACATCTGATCAATACTTGGAGATACCTATTTTGTACTTTCTCTTTGGCTGCTCAATTTTGCGTGTAGGGGAATTTTCTGCGGGGGCCGGGGGTAAATGCCCACACCCGAGATATAATAGTAAGGTACCGCAAAGGTAAAAGAAAATAATTTGAAAATGTGAAACTAGCGGCAACTGCAGAAGAGTTGCCTTAGTGGGCGTTCAGACGCTGGATTCTGTCTCAGACTCTGTTCAAGTTTCCCGCTCAGAATGGTTGAACGCTGAAAATAGGAACTATCGAGCAACAATTTCAGAACTGAAACACCTATTTAGGTGACAATTATGATTCTGAATTTACTATTTCTGAAAATACCTTGGACTTTCAACCATTATGAGCAGGAAACTTGAACAGAGTCTGAGACAGAAACCAGCGTCTGAGCGCCCACTTACGATGCAAGTGCACAGAGATAACAGACTGGAACAAAAGAAAATGAGAGGAATCAATACCCGTGGGCTTCGTCTGGTACCAACCAGAGGCGTCACTTGCCAAAATGTTTGGAGGGGGCAATGAATTATACTGACTGGCTGGTAATTTTGCTGACTTATTTGGCTGATATTGAAGTTTAGATTGTTCATTTTTTTGTTCTTTGCTAACTGAAACTGATTTTCTGTAATTGATTTTACATCATATATTTCCATCTGCTCATTTATCCTAATAATAAAAACAAAACTGAGCAATTAAAATAGTGGTACTTCGTGCCACTATTCTACTGACTCAAATTTTTATCGGAGAGACTGAAAACATTGGAGGAAGGGCATCCTCCCTCCCCCAATACGTGACGCCTCTGCCAATAACAATGACGCCAATTATACTAGTTGTGGCGTTATACCAGTTCACCCCTTACGATTGAGAACGCATCTGAAAATAGCGACGAAGACCACACTGCCTTTCCATCACAAACAACAAAAACAAGAAGAACAATAGGGAATTCTTTTCATAAGACATTGAAGAAGATAATTTGGATGAATATTTTGGCCCTATGTCCAAGGGCCGTCCTCAGCAAGACAAAAATATGTAAAAGAAGAAAGACTCACAGCAACATGCGACCAATAAAACTAAAAAGCAAAGTTTTTCAACACAGTCCCAGCATCCTTACTTCAGCGAAGTTCAACCAGGACTGATGAAAAAGTGATGTAAAACAAGGCGATTCATTGAGATAAAAGAAAAATAATTCAAAAGCACGTACTCATTGCTAATCCAGCCTTTTTGGCAGCTAACCTCAAAGGTCTTTTTGTGACCGGTTCTGTGTTAAAGTCTGTTGCTGTGAGTCTTTCTTCCCAGTCCCTTCCCTAAAACTGTTTTTGATATCTGGTCCTTTTGTTACCCCTTAGTACATCTGATCGACATGATGAGGTACTTACTTTTTACTTTCTCTGTGGCTGCTCAATTTTGCACGTGGGGGAATTTTACATGGGGGGATCTTCCGGGGGAAATTTCCGCAGGTAAGGGGATTTTCTGAGGGGAAATTTGGCTCCCTTTGCAATCACTTTTGAATCCAAATTCCAGGAGAATTTTTAGGTATTCAACCTTTTATTTCAGCTTTTATTAAAGAGCATTTGGGATGCTGCCGTAATGAAGCGAAGTGTTACCCTATGTACTAACCTTTGCAGCGTAGGATGACCTAAGTCTAAGTAAATCCTGATACAATTCCAACCATCCTGTACCTTATATTATTAATAGTGTTCAATTATCCAAGGGGACGGTACCAGAAGGACGCTAGATTTGTTTGAACAACTCGCTAGATTTGTTTGAGCAACGCGTCGGGAGTCAGGCGTCAGGAATCATAGCTTTAGGTATACATACATGGCTGAAGCTACTTTGCTTTCTTCAGAGAGCTGACATAGAGCATCATGGACAATTTAGCCAGAACTCCTGTAGAAAAAACATAATGCCGGGCACATAAGCAGGGAATCAGGTCTGGATTTCCAGAATTTCAGTAATTTATCAATATCCTCTATAATTTCCAATGCTACTGCTACTACTGGCCACTCATGGCAGCGCAAGCCATCTTAAACTAACACCTACACACGCTTCTATTTCATCCTAATCTGCTCAGAGTCCTTCACTCCGGCCCATGGACTTCTTATTTCCTTCAAATCTTTCTTATTACCTCTTGCTACACCATTCAAGTAAGTCCTGCTTTTCATTTGGCTTAGAATGGATTGGCATTGCACGATTGCGCTGACAAATTGAACGGTTGCGCTGACAAATTGCACGGTTACATTGACAAATTGCACGGTTGCATTGACAAGTTGCACGGTTCCAGCCTATCAGTCTTTTATCGTAAAACCTGACCTAATCATCATTGCCTCTCAAAATAAATTCCTGTAAACATTCCTGCCATTGCAATATGTCTTGATATGTCAAATAAATGGGGAATAAGATATTCTTTAAAACATAAGCAACTTGTATATTTTTAAAATCAACCACTAAATACTGGTTAATCAAAACTTGCATCAATTGAACCACACAACAGCAAATTCACAGGACAATGTCAGTTAATTAACTGAAACAAAGCAAATCACTGACACGTGATAACCTTACAAATGGACTAGCATTGACAGTTTTCTCCATTTTTCGTCTTTGTTTGAACTTCATTACTATTGTTACAATTATAGCTACTAAACTTCTTTTTTAACGACAGAGAAGACACAAACAGAAGAGAGTTTTCTTTCAAGAATTGGAGCTTTTATTTTTGATTTTGTTTTGCCAACCTATGACTATGATACAAGTAATCTTGTCTTCTTGACATCTCAATGCTTGAAATTACACATTGTGGTTGATTGAATCGTGTTAAAAAATTATATATATACTTAGACTATTATAGATTTCGGTAAAAGTGATACCCTCCAAAACTCTAAATTAAGTTTACTTTCAAATGTTTAGCATAAAAAATTATAGAATCTGAGACCTCTAGGAATATCTTTAAATCATTATCTTGAAATGAAGAAATGAAGATAAGAGCGCTGAACCGGAAAAATGCGTTTTGCTCTTTATGTGTGTATCACCAAGTAGTAAATGAATAGTTTTTCAGGCCAGTTTTTTTCAACTTTTTTATACTTTTGTGTGTTTAAAAAAAAAAACTAAATTCTGCCTCAGCAAGCATTGAAAATATAAAAAGAAATCAAATGCGAGTCGTTATAAGTTTACCACGTGTAACAACCAGAAAATAAAATGACACTACACCGGTTAAAATAATTTCAGAAAAGAGATATCATACAGAGCAATATCCATTACTAACATTCGGACACATCATTGTCTTAAGAAATACTCTCTCATACAACTGTAAGCATATAGCCTACTCTTTGACCGAAAATAAGCTCTATCATCTTTTTTTACGACAATAATGATTTCGAGTATTTAGTGTTTATTTTGCAAAGTGAGGTGTGATGTTAGAAAGAAAAAAAGATATAGATAAAGCAGCATAATAGTTGCGTAGCAGATTGGGGAAATAGGCAAATATTCAAATGTAAAAACACAACGAGGGGTTTTCCCTATTTGCACGCTTATGCTATTTTCTGCTAAGTTGTGTAACTATTTATATTTTCCATTTATTTTTTTTAATCAGTGTTATTTCGAATGGAACTATGTAGCAACAACAACTCTTGACATGACTACATCGACTCATCTTGCTGTCATGAAATGATCATTCACTTTGTTTCAGTGAATACAGACACCCTTCACATAGGGGAACCAGAGATGATAGAGACTTTACACGTTCAAGGGATCGTGAATACGAACGGGATCGAGACGGGATCGAGATCGAGATCGGGATTTAGATATTACAATTCCAGGGATCGAAATGACAGACACGACAGGTCAAGATCTCCCAGACATCGTAGCTATAAAAGGTGATTCAAGAGACTAAATAAATTTGAAGGGATTATGCTTCGTTGTTCAAAATGTATTATTTTATTATGGATTAGTAGACTCTTATTAAGAGTCCCTAGACTCTTATCTATGGATTAGTCGATATGGATATAGTCGAGATAAAAAAAATTACAACTCCAGAATCAAACAGTTCGTGGTAACGAACTGCAAGTCAGGAGTGACTTGGTCTAATAGTAACCAAAACTCTAAAAAAAAGAAATTTTGATATGTATTTGTACATCAGAAGAATAGGGGGTACTTTTGCATTATGCGGGCCTCTCGGGTTAACCACTATAGAGTAGGCGATGATAAAACCCGTTTTTGACATGTTTACCGCTATAGACTAGGCAATGATGGCGTGGTTTTCATTGCGTATACGATATTAAACTGTGTTTTTGGGGGGTTTAGGGGGGGGGGAAGGTATCTAGGTTAGGTTAGGTTACGTATTTAATATATGCTATGCTTTGCCCCCCACTCCCCCCCCCCCTAAAGTCTATTTTGCAAAGTGAGGTATGATGTTAAAAAAACAAAAAAAAATAGATATAGATAAAGCAGTATAATAGTTGCGTAGCAGATGGGGGAAATAGGCAAATATTCACACAACGTGTGAATACTTAAAAATTATTCATGGCTATACTATTATTGGAAGAAAATAGGTACTGGTGGATACATTTTCCTTCAAAATTTATAACCTTTAGATACGGCACCGTTGGTCGGATAAAATGACACTTAGAATAAAAAAGGGTTAGAAAAGCGCTTATTCTTTCGTTTTCAACAATAAAATTCACATCGAAGAAACATATCTGTGTCCAAAACAAACCATAACAATGGAAAGCCAGTAGTCTTACCACAAGCATCAATAACAAAGTCGTTAGCACATTCGAAACCTGAGAATTTCAATAGACATCAAATCCAAACATTAATCAATATAATTTTTATGGTACCAGAATGGTGTGACACTGTTCTCCATCTTCTTTTAACTGAAAAAAAAAACGCAAATAAGTGAATCAAACATATATCATCTTAAAAAAATAAAACATAATTAAAAATTCCGGTACTTCCGTATTAACCAGAACACACTCGAGGAAATTGCTATGTTGAATCTGAGATAACTGGTTTATAGCTGTCTGTATTCGGAGACAATTAGCTTAGGCTCAAGGAAAAAACTACGATGTAGTTATTTTTTAATTAAATATATAATATAGAGTTGGTATTTTTGTTTGGTTAGGTATTTAAGGGTAAGTATTTTAGGCGTTCTGTGTGGCCTGCTTTCCAGATTTCTTTGTTGTAGTTTACATAATCTTGTTACTAAAATATTATGTTTTCATCATATTTTGGTATATTTCATTTTGATTAACCTAACTTCACTTGTTGAGTGTACTATGGCTACGGAAGTAGCAAAATTTTAATTACCCCCTTGGGCCAAAATTGCCACAGTAGTTCGAAATGTGTTATGTGACTTTTTCTTTTGTCAGCTTGAGATTAATTCAAAACTTCTCCCCGTGACCTGAAATGACTGGATCGAATGATACGTTTCGTTTAATGACGCCTAATTTGGTTCTAAAGACTGGTCATTTTTCTAAAACAAGATTTATGGAAGATACGACAATTCTTATAAAACAAAGTTTTCGATGCCAAAAATAATTTGGGATGCATCTTGAAGTTACCAAGACAAAAAATTCCTTCTCTGGAAATGGGCATAATCATCAACAACCTCCCCCCCCCCTCCCTGCACTTCTCCCAGTGAAATTCATATTTTGCAACTTAACACCTTTTGAAAGTGCTTTGGTCAAAATTCAATGCATTTTTAAACTGGAAATCAAATCAATACTTTCAAAATCGAAAAACTTGCAATACAGTGGAACAATTTTCATTTAAAATAAGGCACTCATGTTATTTTGAAGTGGTTGCCAAATGAATTCCACTAGATGGCGATGTCACCCGTCTTTTTTTTATGAAGTCATCTGGTTTTAATTACCAAATGTCAAAAAGGAGCATAAAAATTTAATCCAATAGAAAACAGAATATTTTTAATTGACTTACATACCAACAGAATGGGTGGTTTAAAAACCCAAAGCAGTTCTTTTTACGGTTGAAAAACTTGAATCAAAATGGAAGGAAACATGAAAATCTCATTATTAAAAACTTCTTGTAGACTTATACATAAAGCGAGACTTTTATTTGTAGCCTATATAGCTTAGGGCTATCTCTGGCTCTCTTAGGGAAAAGTGATGGGGGTCCATTGCTATGGTAGCAACCATTTTACTTGGAAAAAAGTGTGTTGATAGGGAATTCGATTGGTACTAGGTTTGATATAACATAAAGGCATTTCTTTCACAGGGGGTATATTGGTGCCTGTTTTTCTTTCCAAAAAAAAAAGAAAAAAAATAATCTAAAGTAAAAGCCAAAATAATAATTCGGTGGATAAAGCTAAATTTCAGCTAATCAAATGATACCATAATTGTTTTCTTTCGTCGGAACATGAAGACGATGCGCTGGCTGGAAAAAAGAAAAGAAAAAAGACTTGCTTCGTCACATTTTTTTAACAATAGCAAAATAGAACTTTTTACACGAATGACGCCCTGGTCTTTAAGAGTTTTAAAAGAATGGTAGCCTCACTCTTATTTTGGTAATTTATGTTGATTTTAAGTTCGACTTGGTTTTTCATCTTAAATTCTCTTCATTTTAGGTTTCATGGTTTCATACACAGCAGTACCTGTTATTTTAATAAAATTTTATTATTTATTTAAACTTCAGTTTGTTTTAGGTTTCGTTTATTCATTCATAAAAAATTATGTTTGTTTAAAAGTTATGTTAATCAAACATTATTCTGCTTGTTTTAGGTTATCAGCAAAATCTTCATTACCTGGTCTGCATTCTTATTTCTATCTCTAAGTCAAGGGCGTATCCAGGGACGGGGATTGACCCCCCCCCCACTCTCAAAATATTAGTCCGACTTGTAAAAACGTAATAAAAAAGTATAAACATAGAGTTTTGATGCTTTTTTTCGCAACCCAACAACCCCCCCTTCCCCTCCCAGAACAAAAAACTTGGATACGGCCTTGCTCTGAGTATAATTTTTTTTTTTAGACGGAATAAATAAATTCAATTTTAATCTTAAATCGACACTAACGGTAGGTCTCTGAAGCCAATTATCATTAATTACAGCGAACTATTTGTTATTAAATTCATTATAAAATGGCTCGTATATACAAATTCCATCCCTTAAATATTCGCAATAGGCAAAGACTGCCAATGTTTTAGTTCTTACTCTTCTTATAATACAAAGGGTTGACAAAACTTTTGTATTACTGGGGGTTTTGGAACGAAAATAATAACAAATTATTTATTATCACTGATGATAATTACCTTCTGGGATACATCCCGGGTTTTAAGGTACCATGGACATTAAATAATAACATTTTTCGCCCCTGTCTCCATATTAGGTCTTTTCATACCTGAAAACCGGATGTTTCTACGATTTTTCTTTCGGTTCTTACAAAATTATTAAAAAATTTTCGGTGTGTGAAGTTTCTTCTTGATGTTACACTGAATCGTGACAAGAAACAAGTGGAAACTTTCCCCGTTTACACAAAAGCCGAACCGGACGACCATATTACCCAATTTACCAGCATCTTATAGTCGAGTATTACAATAATCGATAGGGTCCTACAACCGTATGCTATTGAACAAATATAGACTAGTGGGAACATGCGTAAGTTAAGCATAGACTTAAATTTTTAGTTGTTTAGTGACATATACATTTCGTTTCAATTCCTATTTTATAACAAGATGTTCCCACCAATGTTATTTTTTGTACACAGTTTACTGCCAATTAATGACAGTCTTTTGATCCAGCAATCAGTAGATTTGCACTTTGTAGAGCTCCATGATGATACATATTTTTTGCTCATTTTCTGCTGATTTTTAGCACACGTTCTATATTTTTAAATTCGACGCACGCTGAGCGTTATACTCCATATCTGCATCGAACATATTTTGAATTAAAAAAGTGAGTTCCTGGATATTCCTAATTTGTTTAGACGTATATGGCTGTACAAGCCTCGACTTAACAAATTTAAAGGATCAGATTTCATTTTTAGTGTCCTTGGTACTTTAGCTAAAATACTGTGTACTAAAACAAGGCAGAAACCGGTCGAAATTCAGAAATCCTGCATCTTTTACTATATACTATCAGCTGAATAGAAGTCAAGTAAAAAAAAAAAAAAAAAAAAAAAAAAAAAAAAAAAAAAAAAAAAAAAGCAAACAGGATTACGGCCATGTTGATAACCGCTTTTCAAATCATGCGAGGAAATGAATCGATTGACTTTTCGAGGGTGTATCCTCCCTTTTTCAAAAGTCAGGCAAATTTTATTAGACTCGTAGCTTTTGATAGATAATATTAAAGTTGATGAATTTGCATATTGTAATCAGTATAAAAATCCCTATTCGGTACTCTTGCATTATGCGGGCCTTTCTAAAAAGTCAAGTTTGGTTAATGCTAATGAAAGGAAATAAAATGGGATGAATATAAAATAGTTTAGAAACAAATTTGGGCTATATATTTGCACTTTAGGGGGGGGGGGGGAGTGGGGGGCAAAGCATAGCATATATTAAATACGTAACCTAACCTAACCTAGGTACCTTCCCCCCCTAAACCCCCCAAAAACACAGTTTAATATCATATACGCAATGAAAACCACGCCATCATTGCCTAGTCTATAGCGGTAAACATGTCAAAAACGGGTTTTATCATTGCCTACCCTATAGTGGTTAACCCGAGAGGCCCGCATAATGCAAAAGTACCCCCTATTCTTCTGATGTACAAATACATATCAAAATTTCTTTTTTTTAGAGTTTCGGTTACTATTAGACCAAGTCACTCCTGACTTGCAGTTCGTTACCACGAAATGTTTGATTCTGGAGTTGTAATTTTTTTATCTCGACTATATCCATATCGACTAATCCATAGATAAGAGTCTATGGACTCTTAATAAGAGTCTACTAATCCATAATAAAATAATACATTTTGAACAACGAAGCATAATCCCTTCAAATTTATTTAGTCTCTTGAATCAACTTTTATAGCTACGATGTCTGGGAGATCTTGACCTGTCCTGTCTGTCATTTCGATCCCTGGAATTGTAATATCTAAATCCCGATTTCGATCTCGATCCCGTTCGTATTCACGATTCCTTGAACGTGTAAAGCATCTATCATCTCTGGTTTCTCTATGTGAAGGGCGTCTGTACTCACTGAAACAAAGTGAATGATCATTTCATGACAGCAAGATGAGTCGATGTAGTCATGTCAAGAGTTGTTGTTGCTACATAGTTCCATTCGAAATAACACTGATTAAAAAAAATAAATGGAAAATATAAACAGTTACACAATAAAGCCCCCCCCCCCCCTGCAGAGAGAGAGAGAGAGAGATGGAGAGAGAGGGAGAGAGAGAGAGAGAGAAAGTGGGGGGTGGGTTAACTACGCAGTAAATAGAAAAACAAGAGGACGAAAATACTCTTTTTTCACTCCCCTCCCCTTGCAAGAGACAATTCTATGATAACCCTTCTTAAGGGTCAGACCATAAGGTTCTTAAGGTCTGAGACTGAAGATTGTGCTTTATTAGTATTTTTTTTTTTTTTTTGAAAAGTTCCTTAGGCAACAAATTTGACAAACTAAATCAGACGAAAAAAAAATTTTTTTTTTTCTAACTTTTTCAAATGTTGATTTAAGAAGCCACTGTGACAAAAATGAATAATTTTCAAGTATCATAAAAAAACGCTACCGGCAGTTCTCTATTCTGAACTGCTTCAAAGGTACGACACATCGTAACGTCATCACTTGGCTCAAGACTCAGTCGAGTCAATTTAATAAAAAAAAAGATTAAAAAAAACTTAAATACACTTCTCTGTGCCAAATGAGATACGTAAAGATTATTTTTCAGAGGGATTTTATGCTATTGGGTTAAGACTTAAAATATAAAAGATTCTGTATTAACACACAGCTCCCACTGCACTTTTCAACACAACCACACGCCCCTTCAGTAAATGAAAACAACTAACCCAAACTAGGGTTCCTTCGTTCTTCCCCAAACGTACAACCACCTCACATAAAAAAAAATAAGGTAAAATTGAATTAAAAAATAAATATATGTAAAACTTCCTGTAATTTAATTAGCATTAACTTTTGACTTTTGACAAAATAATTCTTTAAATTATTATGAAAGGCCCAAGGGAGCTGACATCTCAGTTGTTGTGAATGCATGTTTTACACTTCTAATTCATGCTACACCTGAGGAAAAATCGGAACGCAGTGTTGGATTTCGTCTCACCCAAAGGCCAAATGCGGATCGCATGTTTCGAACATTGTGTTCAGATGTCGACCGAAACCGATAACTTCCTAAAGGAATAAAAAGAAGAAAAGATGCATAAGAGCCAGATAAAAATAAGGACAAATAATTGGCTGCGAAACCCTTCCAATCCAATATTAACAATTAAACTATTCCATAATTTTCAATTTGGCCACATTTAAAAAAAAACAATCATAGACCATGGTGAAATACCTAAAAACTGATATTAAATGGATTTTATTCAAAATGAACGTTGTTAGAAATCAATTTAGTCACACTTTTTTAGGAATAGCCGTCACATTATTGAATCATAATGCATGCCACTGCATCAGAATTGAGCCTAATATTAGTCTCAAACTCTGGAACACAACAAATTCTGATTCTTTGAAAGATGATTTATGATTTATTTGAAAGGTCTACAAGTACATTGAATAGCCACAAAGTCAGCTCCCAAACGTTCTACAGTAAACAACAAAGAAGAATGTATAATCCACCACAAACAAAGAACAATGTTACTATTAATAAGATATTTAATAACATAAAAGACCCCTGGATCTTTTTTAAAACACACTGGTTTAAACTGATTCCAATACAAAGAAACTACCGTTAGCCTCTGATGAACACATCAGAGGCTAATGTTTAATATGGTATCGAATGGGACGATGAGCTCCCATAGACTTGAATTATGCAGAGGATATGGGATTTCTAGATAAATGGTAAGCAAAATTAATGAGCTTCTGGAGGTTTCGAAAGTTCCTTGTAAAAGAATAGGCTTGAAATACTAAGTCGCTTTAACTGGGAATATATGAGGATGAAAAAATTGAAGCGTACCAAGCTTTATGTCTTTTAACACATGGATGTGCTCTTAAAGAAACAGTAGGTGTCGTCACGCTATTAAAAGGTAAAGACTACGGCATTGGACTTTACAGTCCCTACCGGCAGTGCCGTTCTCCCTTTCTTGGCCCTTCAGCCAGGAAGTGCAATGGGGGCCAACCATCCTGTGCTTCCGCACACCCTTCCTGTTTACCCTCCCCAGATTTCTCCAGGTACCCATTTAGAGCTGGGTCGACTCTGGCTGAGCTTCCAGAGTCACACCACTGACACTCGTCCCAAACCAAATAATTGAGTACACTACGATTCGAACCCTTACCCTCTCGGACAAAGAATCCCAAATCCAGCGCACCAATCCTCTCGGCTTGTATATGAAGATGCAGTTTTTTTATAAAAAGAATTATTTTAATTTAAATACTGTGTTTTATTTTATATATTTTATTAATTTTACATTAAATGCTAATTATATGTTAAACTAAATGTTAAATTATATGCTAATTATATATTAAATTGGATTATATTTTAAACATTATATTCTCTTAATTACGAAAGGCACTAGACATAGCAGTTTCCTTTGCCAAAAATGTCGTGCCAAAGGATTGTTTTCATGTCTTTGTCTTAAGGAACACATCAGAGGCCAAAAATACAGTCAAGAATATTTTACCTATTTAGAGCTTGATCGACTCTGCCTGAGCTTCCAGAGTCACGCCACTGACCCCCGTTCCAAACTAAATAATTGGGTACACTAGGATTCGAACCCTCGCCCTCTCGGACAAAAGATCCTAAATCTAGCGTTATTAAAAGGGCCGCAACAAAATCAAAACACAATAGTAATTTTAAAAAAAAATTGAAAATAAGCCAGCTCAGCTTTTTTGCTTTTGAAAACTTGATAAGAAGGTTAAGGACATTCGATGCCAAAAATGTCATTTTGCAAGTCTCAGCGTCAGCTGACAATCTCAAAGACAAAGGCCCCATAAGCAAATTTTCTCAGTGCCACAGGGAGCTTCAGAAACAATTTTGTTATAAATTGATTGGGGATCTTAGATGTGTCCATAGTTCGAATAGCTAACGAGAGGCTAGTTTATAAAAAAAGAAACATTAATCTCTTACTAATTGTAAAGCAAAACGCCGTCTAATAGATGTACATACAGCATAAATAATGTGCATCCTGTGCCCACAATGATTTCAACCAAGGTTGGTAGATTCCAAAGCTGTCAAATTATTGAATGAAACTTCTTTTGAGCTGATTTTTAATGTTTTCCAAGCAGGTAAACTAGAATATTTTTAGGGACTGCCCTTTCCTCAACTTTAACAACAAAATTCTACTCCGTTCAATCAAAAAACCAAATTGAAGCTTTCTAATGATGCGAGTTTGATCTCTATCTCCGGCACAAAACGGGAGAAGTTAAATGGTTTTTCAAAGATTTTCGAGAAGGTAGGTGGCGGCTATTAGTTTTCTGTCGTTTATTCAGATTTCTTATCAAAGCTATACAAGCTATGGCAAGACCGTCAAATCAATTCTGAAAAGTTTGGCCACACAAACTAAATAAGCTTATAATGGGCGAGATAGGGTGATTACTTAAAGTATTGAACGACATTAAGGAAGAGGATTGCTCAGGTGGCAGAGCGTGTGATAGATAAGACTATCAATTACAGTTTCGTCGATTTAAGCCCAGTCCAAAGAGTATGTAATTTTTCATAATTTGTCTGCAGTTTAACGATTTTCGGAAATCTTCCAAAACAAACAAAAAATCTACGGACGCACCTGTCTAGACGCGCCAAGTATTATTTTTGTTTTATTCGTCCCTTTTATTCCATAAACCAGTGACATTGTCAGATTCCTCTATCTCTTTTTATTATGCATTACTCAATAAGAAAATTCTATGAGCTAACCATTTGATCTTTATCTAAGACTTGAAGTTAGAAGTGCTGGTTGAAGTTTTAAAATTACAGGAGTGGAAACTGACAATAGTGTAAGCAAACAAAAATCAACGTCATCTAGCATTTGGCGTCTCTTGCCATTTTTTTCAAGCTTTCTAATCGTTTTTCTGTCAGGAACTGATATCAGACATTTACCAGCTACACAATTTATTTAATTATTCTTATTATGACACTGGAAAAAATACAAAGAAACGCCGAACGCTAGATGACGTTGATATCCTTTTGCTGATACTAGTGCCTCTCTTGTAAGCTACACATGCTCTTTGCTCTGCCCTTGACATTTTTTTTTCCGCCAGTAAAAAGCATAATGTGAAGTATAAGTAAGTAAAAGTATAAGGAAAAAGAGAGAAGAAGTTCTTTTTGAATCGTAAGACCTGGCTCTTGACACACATCATTTTAACCTCTTGACCTTGAAGTAGCACTTACTACTTTAGATTTTTGATGTTGCTGTTTTTTTTTTTTTATTCCTGTTTACCTTTGTCTTTTTTTAACATAGACAAGCTCATGTTAGCTTCAGCTATTTTAGCGAATTAACATATTTCGACTCTATTCTATTCTTTAAGCGAGTTCCATTTGAGTAAAAAACCGATATCTAGTTGGAGTGGGCAAGTGGATAAAAATTTTATCGGGGGTGGGGGGGTGGTCCTTGCTCTTCGTAAATGACTATTTACAACGTTAATGTGTTGGATAAGTCTATTATCTTTAGTGTCCAGACGGAGAAACGAGTAAAAATTTTCTTTGAAGGTTTTTAGGGACATGGGGACTTTAAATTTTGTTTGTTTTTTTTTGGGGGGGGGAACCCTTTTTTTATCCTCACTAAAGAACGCTAACCGTTTTTTTCTCCTCCTTACGCTTGTTGCCCAACGTGGGCAACAGGGCTGTGGCCCAATAGGGCTTTCGTGTGAATAAATCTATCTATCTATCAGACTTGTCTGCCGGTCTTCTATAATCCTACGGAATGTAGTGCGAGCAAGAAGGACAAACCTTCATGTTGGAGACCTCCTCTCGAACAAGTTGAGAATACACAGCCTGGTCTTCTTCTTTCTTTTCCGCCCCATTTTCTGCTTCTTCCTTAGCAGTAACAGTTGGAGCTGGAGTCTCTTCTGATGTTTCAGCTGTTTCCTACAATTAGCAAACGATTATTATAGTTCTTAAAATCGTCAGCCTACAATTAACGAGAATGGTAAAAATCTTATCTTTTATATATTACTTAAATATTAATGAAAAAAAAATTCAAACTGAAAATTCTCTTATAGAACAAGATTTTTACCAAAACACTAATAAAGAAGAAACAGAAAACTAGTATAGAATTTAAGATAGATTTCAACAAACGAAGAGAAAGCTTACTCCCACAGAGAAAACGATTAAATTTAAAATGGAGAGCCTTTGAAAAATGGAGAGCCACTCCATATATCATCTTTATGGACATTGAACTTGTTTAATCCACGTGTAGTATCGCCATCTAGTATATTTAACTCCCCCTAACATATAAAAAAAGGACAGCCCAGGCAAAAGATGAAAACCAGTTATGTGCCTTAGATTCCTTTGGTTCTTCCTCCTCCTTTGATTCAGCTTGGCTTTCCGGTTCTCCATCTCCTAAGAGTTTCCTCTCGAGTAGGTTCTTGTATCCCTCCTTCATCTCACTCCACTCAAGTCTTGTCGGCATGCAGTTCCAGACGTCAGGCAAGTAGATCACAGTTGTCTCCACAGCGGCAGGCTTGCTGGAGGTTGGAGGTCGCTCGTAATGTATCTCCATGAAACGACACCTGAGGGAGCACAAGAGTCACTGACATTTTTCAGAAGAAAAAAAANAAAAAAAATTGACAGCACAAACAAAACTAAAGTTTAAGTATTTAATAGAAATTAAGCTAGATTTACATCTATACTATGACGCACTTAATTTATTTGTTTTTTACGCATCCCTAAACAAATGGACCACTTGGGATAAAATTTGGCACGACCCCCTCTGGAAGGAAAAGGTCAATCGACAGGTGAGGAGAAAGGGAGGATTTGGAAGAAGACAAATTTGAGAACTCGTACTTTTGAATCATAATTTAAATCACGTCTGCCTTATATGTAGTACGTCTTGATTTTGATAACGGATGAGAGAAACGTTTTAATTTTGTTAAAGTCTAACTTTACCACAGCAAATGCCATGAAACGACGGGAAGTGACAGAAGACGGTCAAGAGGGAGTGAGGGGGGAGTTGCTTCCAGGAGGAGGGTAAGTTGATAGTAAAGTGACATCAGTAAGCACAATAAAGTCAAAAATGTTACACCAAAAGTATATGCTAAACCATTATAAAGATTCCCAGGCACCACCACGCAGCTTCGGCTAACAAGATATAAAATATTAGCTCGAGATGCATGAATATTCTATTTGATTTTGGTTGAAGTAAGTGGTACAGAAATTGCTCCAAAATTTGGACTTAGATACATTTAGTAATTTTGGCTGGCGCGGAGTTTAGGGGGAACCGTCTGTAGGATGCTTAATAACGCTCTCACCAAATGGGGGTTGCTTTTCAAGCCCCTTGCTCACTGGAGAACGGAGCAGGAATGATAGGTAAGAAACTAGCTTGACACCGATTGGTGAACTGCAGCACCAAGGGGAAGATTTAACAAGCATTTGCTGAACAGCACCACCCCAAACTCAAAAGATTAAGCAACTTGAAACTCGATCACCAGCCAAGTCATGGCCACAGGAAGAGTGGAAATAAAAAGCAATCTGTTTTACCACAAATTGTATTTAAATAAAGATGAAAGATTATGTCACAATGACTAACAAAAAAAGTATAGCAAGAAAAGAGAAAAATTGACAAAACATAAAAAGGAAAGTGAATTATTTTTGATGTTAAGTACAGATATAAAATATATTACTGACTTGACTTGACTTTATTTAACAAAAACATATACATAAATTTTATACAAAGGAGAAGAGAGGAATCTCGTAATGTCTCCTTTATCAAACAATAGGGAAAAAAAAAAATACACTTCCCGCTAACATAACTTCAGAAAGAAAAGAAAATTTGATAAGAACATAACATGATTTAAATTAAATTTAAAGAAGAAATGAGAAAAAAAAAATACATAACTTAACTATCGACTCACGGAGATAGGGATGGGATTTACTTAACAATTTATAAATAAATACTAGGTGTATTTCGAAAAACCTGACGAAACAAATCTATTTTCAAAAAAAAACTATGTCATTTCTATGTTAAGGTAGTACTTAAAATAAAATAAAGCGAATATAATTGAGGAAAGCTCATAATGAAGAAATAAAGAAAAAAAAGTGGGCATTAAACTGAAAATCTAAATTGTTTTTTTTTTTTTTTTTTAAACTTTAAACATGGTTTCTGCAGAAGTAGTGGGACCAAACGATATCAAAATTAAAGGTACTGTACTAATATCTGTACAACAAGAGAGGCATCCACTCGACAAAGCAAAGATCTGACGCTATCTGATGCTGTTTAAACGAGTATTCAGGGGTTTCTCACTCTGGGAACTATATTTAAACTTTAGTTTCAACGGGATTTAGGGGGGAAGAAGCTTAGATTAGGTTACGTATTTAATATATGCTAAGCTTTACCCCCATCCTCTAATGTGCAAATATATAGCCCAATTTTGTTCATAAACTATTATATTTTCATCCTATTTTGTTTCATTTCATTAACATTAACCAAACTTCGCTTCTCGCGTGTTGTGCAGATGTTAGAACAGTACCAAATTAAATTAATACAGATGATTATTTACTATTCTGCCAACAACAAAAGTGGATTTTATTCATTTTTAAAGGAAAAATTTAATCAAGTTTAACTTTTTAAATGTTCTTGACACGAGCGAAGAATATTCTATCAATAGCAACGATTTAAATGAAAACATATCATTTACCAAATAACACACGCTGCAATGTAAGTTTTGGAATATGCAAACATTTGTTCACATGAATAATCAAAGCGATAACAATCCAGTAATCTGTTCTTCTCCAAATATAAAATTAAGAGGTGTTTCGTAAATCGCCCCTAAGTCTATTTCCCTATTACCATAACTTTTATCTTGTCCTTATAAATACTAACTATGATTCTTAATTTCTGTATAAAAACTTCTCAAAAACGTAAATTTTTATTCTGCCAAGTCATTACAACCAAAAAAAGGTAGGTGTGCCTATACAAGTAACCAAATATTATTCTATGTGTTTCTTATTTTTTGGTAATACAAAAAAAATGGAAACTTCTGGTTAGATTTTGATGTCAGATAAATTAATTGGTTTTTGGCTATAAAAACAATTCATCTACTTTTCAACGAGTGTTTATAAGCCAAAAGAGAATAACTGTTACATTTTTGGCATACCAAAAATTGGATTACAAAAAATAGCTATAACTCGTACACCATATAGATGCTCCTAATTACACTGTTACTTAAATTTAGAGTGTCGTTGTAGAGGGCTCTCAATATTTCCAAAAATTAATAGCCCAATAAGCCACTACAGATAAAAAAAAAACTTTAGAGTTTGGTACTTATCCAATCGAAGACCTAATAATTTATAATATTCCACGCATATAATGCGTTTTCACAAGTTCGTTCCGATAATTTTTCCCCGTTGAGAGTAAAGGGATCCTTCAAGGCGTTTGAAGTCAATAGTTTCCTCGATGTTTGTTCCAAAGTTTCCTCGGTGTTTGAAGACAGCAGTTGAAGACGGAAAACTATGTTTAGGTTCGATAGCCTCAGCGAATTGCCTACCACCATTGCTACTCCATTCTCAATAGATGTGGGTTTGAGGAATGTAACTGATGACTCTGGCGGAATAACCTTCCAAGAGGATTGCTTTCGTGCTGATATATCTTCTACTTACAGTTTCTGGTCACGAACTGTTTTGTTTTGACCCGACTGCACCAATTCGTCACGATTGGACAATTCGCATTAGGAATCTGGCCTTTAGATATAGAGCCACTTGGTTTCCCAGTCTGACTTCAAGCATTGGATATTAATCATAAAAAGAAAGCACCATGGTGCTCGTCGCACCACTAACCAACACTGTTATTTAATCATAAAACCTTCAGGCAGGATGTGTGGCGTGAGCTCCATCCCGCTTTTTTCCATACAGCAAAGTTTTCCTGAGTTTCTTTTCAAGTGTCTGAAGCAGTGGAGCAGCAAGAAAAATGTCATCAAACACTGCGTTTAAGACTGATTACCTGTTACCATTGATTGCCACCATGTTTGTTAGAAGAGTGGCAACCGTTTACCTCCTCACGTATTGCAGTATTTTTTCTACAGCATCTGGTAACTCAAGTAACAAAGAAATGATTCCAATGTGTACACCATTGGCTCTAAAAGCGAACACTTCGTGCGGACTGATCTGACAGGGTAGAACATCATTTTTTATTGAGCTCTTATTAATAATCTTACTAGGTGGGTAGCCAACGGTCCATGTATTGAAATGAAAACAAATCCTTCACTTCTTAGTATAACATACCAATCATCTGGTAAAATAATATGTCCATGATGTTTTTAGAGTATGTTGCGTATGATGCAAAAGCCATATAAAACCAATATATTTCTTCATGCTTCAAATTAAGACGTTTTTTTATCTACAGTAGTCACTGAGCCATTATTTTCCCAATATATTCAATCTTTATCCAATCAACCGTGATTATTTACATGATTATTTTAATCTTGGCTTGAACTTACAAAAGTTTGGTTGAAATTTTTTTCTAAAAAGGATAGCCATCCAAAAGATTTTAATAAATAAACAACTTATAATCTTTTTCGCTAAATAAATAATTTAGCAGCAGTTTTATTTGTTCCCCCTATGACTCATGTCATAAATCAAAATATCTGACATATTTCCCAAAAAATGTTTAATTGATTCTTTAAAGTTAAAAAAGAGACCATGTCACCTGTAGACAATACTTCATTACCTAGAACTAACATTCTAGTTGAGAAAACCCAGTTGTGATAACCCTTTTTTAACACAATTCCACCACAAAATATGACCAAAGGCATATATTAGATCCAGCCTGTGTTTTGAGTAAAACATATTTTAAGCAACCATGGCTACGTAAGG
>JAQQPU010001868.1:1614-11869 GCA_029168905.1 Artemia sp. Kazakhstan ARC1039 | reverse complement strand
TGAAGACAGCTAAATGGAGGTCATTGCCCACATATTTGCTTCGTTCCATTGCTCACATGCTGAAAATTATTCTCAGTGCTGTTTGGTCTCTTTTTTCTTCATTTCTTTCGTTCTTCGTTTTGGATAAACATGAAAAGCTGAAACTATCAGGCCACAAAACAAACTATCAAAACACAAGGAAACTGATAATGGAAAGTATGGCCTTATTGGACCTTGAAGCAAACTATTAGGCCATATAGAAAACTGACAAAGGATACTATCAGGAGTTTCGCAGGATTTGAATTCCAGTTAAAGATCTAAGTTTATTCAGATCTAACCTGAAAATTTCTGAAAGTAAGCAGATTCTTCAGGTTTTGAAATTGTTTTGAAATAAATAACAAAATAGTTAAAGCTAATTCTCTATTCAAAACGTAGGCTAGCCGAAAATTACTCAAAAATACCTATTATGCTCCTCTGGCAAAAGTGTGTTTTATTTTGATCCGAATTTCTTGTAGCCTATACACAATACATGAAAACAAATTCCAGGGCTATATTTTTGTAAAAAAAAAAAAAAAAAATCGTTTTGGCACCTTTTCAGACCAAAACTATATATTTTGCAGCATATAAAATTAGAAAGTGACACTTTGTTGTATCACAACCTAAGGCGCTAGAACTAAGAAAATTTGGCTCAATTGAGTCCCCTTCGAATTTTCTATCAGAGCCGATATGAGACTATCACGACTGAAAAAAAAACATGTATCCGCATCAGTGAAAACAGAATTTCTTTTTCCCATAGATGAGTGAAACCTCTTTTGCAAGCCTCACAGACATGCTGAATTTAGCGGCATGATTTAAATAAAGATTGCGGTTTTTAGGACTAACTACGCTTTTTATACAATATGCGTATTTTTGTATATCCTTCTAATATGTATGGTATGCAACCCCAACTGAATGAAATGCTTGGAATATACTTGGAATATTACTTAGAATTTTTAAAGAAGACAGAAGCAGATTTTTAGAATACAAGATTTTAGAATACATGTTCATAAATCCGTTTTTCTTCTGTTTCGGTTACCATATACAAGGTTAGCTCTATGCCATTTCTTTATTACTAAGGATAGATTTATATTTGAACCACAATTGCATCCAAAATGCTTTCGCATAACCAATAAACTTACTTGAATCTTTTTATTCCGTCTCTAATGCTACGTGCAATGGAATTTCAGATAACAAGCATTTTAAAATACAAGGAAAAAAGAGCTAGTAAAAAGAAAAAGAGTAACAAAAAGTCTTTTCGTAGACTTGAAAATTTTGCTATTTACGTGAATGAAACTTTCACAAATTAATCTACAGTTTACATGTACAGGTAGAACATAGGCCAAATAAATATGAAATATCTACAACGCTTCATGTACTTCATAAGTAGCCTGTTATTCACACTAATAAAAATCAAAGTGACTTACCACTGGGTACAATTACTCAAATCAATGCCAGTGAGCATTTTGCAGGTTCGAATGGCTGTTTTTATAAGGACTGTTGGGTCGTTTGCCGGATCAATCCCATCTAGTGAGAGACTCCATGGACCACCAATCGGAATGTGTTCGTGTTTTCTTGTACCGACTAGAAATCGGATAAGGCTAGACGGGTGTGTAGCTTCTCTAACAATAGGTTCCTCTGTCAGAACAATTGACTATTTGTAAATCTCTTCTAGTCCAGCCAGCGAAAGCAACATAACCTAAAAAGGAATTACAGAGTCAGTTTTAGATTTACTTTGATATACACTTTAGAACAAGACTAATTTACGTAGTATTTAAAAAATTAATAAAAAAAAATATTTGAAATCACTACGACTTATTATCCACTCCCATAATATGAGGGACGAACTAGTTTTGATACCGATTTCTTTTGAATTTTACTGGGCCTAGTTTCAGCTTTTACCTAGGTGCTGACCTGGTGCTCCGACGTGGCGGGACTGAGGAAAGGCAAGCGATGTTTTCTAAGTTGTCCAGCCTATCTCGTAATGATCCAAGCCTCAGAGTTTTCAGTATTTGGACAAAAGATATATTAATGTCCTATGCTTCCATGTAAGTGTACTTCAATTCCATTGGCTATTTTTTGTGACGAAATTCCAAAAGTCATCATATAATTGATAATTTCTAAAGAGAAAATGTCCCCTCTTT
Source organism: Artemia sp. Kazakhstan ARC1039 (assembly GCA_029168905.1). Taxonomy (NCBI): domain Eukaryota; kingdom Metazoa; phylum Arthropoda; class Branchiopoda; order Anostraca; family Artemiidae; genus Artemia; species Artemia sp. Kazakhstan ARC1039. The sequence continues at coordinate 9,710 of JAQQPU010001868.1, read as the reverse complement.
TTTAAAAACCGAGTCAACTTAGTTTCAGGTTCATTAATGCTACACGACAAATACTTCCGCCTTTTTTTTAAACTGACTAGTTCGTTTCTAAGAATAGCAAATTTTTCAGAAATTTTTCTAAAAATAGTAAAAACAAAATTTTTTTTAGTTATATTTTTTAGAAGTAAACTATCAGTGGTGATGCAGCGAAAGAAATCCTCCGTTAAAAACAGACTTATATCCTTAAAATATTCCTATTAAAACTTACAGCTTTTAAAATTCAATTAGAACATACTGTTCTTACCCCCATTTGCTACCGCGGACATATCTCTATTTTCTCTACCCTAAGAAAGTAAGTAAACAAGAAAAATAATAATGAAAGAAAAAAATAATAATTACTACTACTAACAACTCACTGAAGCACCAAGCCGTTTGAGGGCGACACAGCTGCGCACACTCCTCCTCCATCCTAATCTGTTCAAAGCTTCGCTCTTTACACCCTCCCAAGAAGTCCAAATTTCCTTTAAATCCTCTCTTACGACCTCTTTCCCCTCCTCTCGGTGATTACCTACTTTTTGTTTGGCCGAAAAGGTCGATTTTTGGCAATCTGTCATGTTTCACCCGCAGAATTTGACCTAGCCATCTCAACTATTTTCTTATTACAGCCCTAGAAAACAGGATAGACCTACATTTTTCATACATCTTACTGTTTGATATGCGGTCAGTCAGACGGGTACCCAAAACTATCCTTAGACAATTCCTCTGAATAGCATCTAACAAATCCTCCTCCGCCTTTCGATGCGCCCATATTTTAGAACCGTCATCAATGTAGATGGATAACTGTCATCAATGTAGATTCCAAAATTGTAATATTTGTTCGCAGACTTATCATCCTATTCTTCTTTCAGTTGTGAAATGACATCCTGGGCTATTCTATTTTTAACAGAAATTTCAAAACGAAAACAACACATTGTTCGGCAGTATACCATGGCCCTTTATTAATCAGCTGATAATGAAATCAATCCTGAAGAAGAATGTTTAAAAATAACTGAGTTGATTTATTGATCTACGATCTCTTGAAAGGCTCTTCTGGATTTAATATTTAATATTTCGCAAATTTGTGGATCAATATCAAAGAAAACTAAGAAAAAAAAGGTTTCTCGTGATTGTATTCCTAAGGAGCTCCATATTGGTGTATAATAGGCATAGTGAACTAGAATTTTGCTGGCTTTTGAATACGTGTTTTTGCTTGGCTTGCTTCTTATTGTGTAGTCCTTTAGTGCTTGTTTTATTGCTAATTATTGTTTTAGTGCTTGCTTTGTTGTGCTTATTTATTTGCTTCTAGGCTATTTCCTGTATAGGCTATTGACAATTTCTCTATTGACATGGGTGAGCCTTCTGCTCACCCATTACAGGGTGATGGGGCCCCTGGGGCTGGGACTGATGGCCAGACTCCCAGTGTCCTGGTGTGGGGAAAGACTGCTGTCTAACCCTCCCAAAAAATGCAGCAACTGTAATGAGGCTCATACAGCCAATAGCAGAGACTGCAAGCTCTACAAAGAGAAGGCCAATAAATTAAGAGCATCTGTAATTAATGGAAGGAGCTTTAGCCAGGTAACAACTGGCCAAACAACCCAAGCCACAAGACCTACTGGGTTGGCAAACCCACAAATACCCTACAATGCATTCCCACCTCTAATATGTAACCATGAAGAAGAGATCCTTAAGTTGAGAAAATCTGTTGAGAAGTTAACAAAGCTGGTAACCTCCCTCTGCTCAATCCTCCTACAACAAAAAGATACAGATGAAACAAACAAAGAACTCATTAGGGATATGGCTGATGAGCTCAGTTCTGATGAAGACCCATCAGACATTGTCATGAGTACATCAGAATCAGAAGATAAAGAAGGAGTAGGAAATGCCTGTAAGAGGGCAAAACTAGGAAACAGAGGTAAAGGAAAAGAGGTGTAAAAAAACAATGATCAAAGGAAAAGAGGAAAAAACACCCATGCAATATGAAGGTCCTACAGCTAAATACACAGAGCTTGGGAAGGACAAAGGTAATTGAGCTCCGTAATCTCATCCTCAGGCTACAACCAGATTTAGTATTGCTACAAGAAACATTCCTTACTGTAGAAAAACCTACACCAAAGTTCCGAGGATATACTGCAGAAAGGTAGGACAGGGACCAGGGAACTGGGGGTGGGCTCATAACCTTGGTTAAAGATTGTCTTGCCCATATTGTGCAGCCTAGTGTACCAGGAAGAAATGAAATAGGATCAATTAAAGTAAAATTCAAGGAAAATTGGATAAGCATTGTCAACTATTATAACAGTTCTACAGAAAACTTTGATGTGAAACAACTTAAGGAGGTTCTGAATAGTTGTGAAGACTCAAAAATATTGGCTGGAGATTTCAACCTCCACAATCCCATGTGGGATACAGTATCACCTCAGGATCACAAGTCAAATGAACTAACCAACATTATCATTGATCCAGCATTCTTGACATGCTTACTCATCCCCCTGGATCTTGGAACAAGACTTAATAAAACAACTGGAAAAACATCTACAATTGACTTGACCTTGGCTTCCCCAAACCTATCAACTGACTTCAGCATTAGAATCCCAGACACTTTCTTATCAGATCACTATCCAGTGTTAACTACCTTTCACATGCTTGAGGAGCATAGGAACACATACCAAGTACAAGAATTGAAACTATGGAACTTTAAAGAAGAGATGTGGCCAGCCTGGAGATATGAAGTTGACCAGCAGGTTAACAAAATCCAAGATACAGCTGCCATGACTACAGCTGAACTGACAGACACAATCACCAACACCTTAATCAGTGCAGGTCAGAAGGTATTTGGTTTTAAGAAATTTAAGGAAAAAAAGCTCAACTCAATCCCTGGATGGAATTCAACATGCCAAAAAGCCCACACTGAGAAGAAACAAGCTGAGAACAAGGTCAAGCGGAACCCTAGCACCAAAAACCGTATTGAACTGAATAAAAAGTTAGCAAAACTCCGCCAGACCATAATCCAAGAAACAACTGCAAGCTGGACCTCTCTAATTGAGACAAAGTTCCAAAAATCAACTTCCATTAGAGATCTGTGGCGAAATTTCCAAGCATTTGTGGGGGAAAAGAAAACAAGGAAGGAACCCCCAGTCCTCCTGAGAAATGGTATCCCAGTTACCTCAACCCAGGAAAAATTCAATGTTCTTCTAGACCAGTTCACTGAACAAGCACCAGAAAATGCAAGACATCACCAAACGACACACTACCAAATATAACATACCTTTTGAGCCTTTTACTGCATCAGAAGTTATTCAGCAAACCAAGAGACTGAAATCAGGTGCAATGGGACCTGACTTGATACACAATCAAATGTTAAGGAACCTTACCCCCAAAACAGTAGAGATCATTACAGCTTTGTTCAACAAGTCTGCAGCAACATCAACAGTCCCAAAGAAGTGGAAGAAGGCCACAGTAATTCCTATATTGAAGACAAAAAAAGGATCCAAAACTTCCAGCCTCCTACAGACCTATAGCCCTCACATCATGCCTCTGCAAACTTATGGAACACCTTGTTAAGTTAAGAATCCTCCCAGAACTACCAAATTCACTCCAACATGAACAATTTGGTTTTCACTCTAATAGAGGAACCACAGATGCACTTCTAAGGTTAGAACACCAGATAAAATCTGGCTCCAAGCAAGGTAAGGAGACACTAGCAGCCTTCTTGGATATGAGGGCTGCTTTTGATAGAGTTAGTGTGGATAACTTGATGGGAAAGTTACAGTCTTTCCAAATCTGCCTAGAACTGAGGATGTGGATAGAAGATAACTTGAGAGGCCGGGAACTGGAGATCCATATGGGGGAGAGTAAATCTCCATCAAGAACAAAGCCAGATGTGGGAGTACCTCAAGGGGGGGGGGGGGTACTAAGCCCACTCCTCTTCCTTATTTACTGCAGTGACATTAGTTTTGAACATATTCTGGGATGCAAACTGTATTTGTATGCTGATGACATTGCACTTGTTGCAAAATCAAGAGATAAGCATGCCCTGCAAGCTGCTGTCCAGAAGGGTCTTGATTATCTTGGTTTATGGGCAACTGTCAACAACATGGAATCCTCTCCTGCTAAGTCAGCAGTCTCCTCTTCACAAGGACAAAGATTCATTCAACGCCAAGGCTCTCAATCAATGGCACCACTGTCCCAGCACTTGAAAAGTTCTGCTACCTTGGGGTGACTTTTGACACTTCACTCTCATGGACTCACCATGTGAACCATTTAATCGAAAACCTCAAGAGCAGAGCCAACTTTGTCAATGCTATTTGCTTATCTAAGAGAGGAGCCCCTTTCTCTGTTGCCACCCAGCTTGTGAGAGTAGTTGTAATAAGTAAGCTGGATTATGGCTGCCTCCTATACCGAGAAGCACCTGCCCAACTCCTGAAAAAACTGGATACACCCCTGCATTGTATACTGAGGAAAATTCTCGGATGCCTAGAATCAACCCCCCTACCTGCAATATACTGTGAACTAGGACTGACAATATTAGAAACTAGAATGTAGAAATTAGAAGCACAATATTTTACACGCAAGATGTTGATCCCAAATGACATTATCTACAAAGAACTTATTGAAACATATGATCAGAACCAAAGATTCCGACCAAAATCAATTCCACCATACTGTCGAATGGTGAAACACATCTCTGAAACAGCTGCTCCTATCCCAACTCCTGATGTTATTGATGAGGTAGGTTCAGCTTCTAGTACAGGTATAAAGTCAAAAATAGCACTACCCCCATTCTCAAGGGGTAGCCCAGAGGAACCACCAGAGATGGCGAGAGCTAGGTGGCATGAATGGGTAGACCAGTGGACACAGACTGGGCATAGAATGGTATTCACTGATGGATCATGCTTTGCCACTGGGGTGGGGCTGCGGTTGTGGTCCGTGGGCTCAGTCATGCACTGTCTTTTAAAGTAACAGAGAAGTTGTCAATATTTTCACTTGAGTTGCATGCACTATTGAAAGCGTTTGAATTTATTGCAAGTGTTTTACCAGTAGGTAAATATTTGATATGCAGTGACTCACTTTCAGTGCTGAATTATTTGATGTATGGCCATAGACCAGCAAGAAAATCAGTGCTGCTTTTAGAAAAGATACTGCTAAATCTAATGACAGCCAAGTATGAGATTGTAGCAACAATGTGGTGCTAGGTATGGGGAGAATTTAGTATGTCAGTATTCAGTGAATGATTTTTTTATGTTATTATGATAAGTTGCTAAAGGAGAAGGAGAAAGGTTTTTGGTCAAAGGTCTCGAGAACCAGATCCTTCATTTGTATGATTATGGTACCCCACCTCCTGATCTATGTCACTCAGTCAGACACCTGGCTATCAGTATATTCAGGCTCAGAACAGGCCATGCTTGAATTAGGAGTGTATCATTTAAATGGAAGTCAGTAGACTCCCCATTATGTGAGGTATGTAATGTAGAATAGGATGTTAGACATATTTTAATGTATTGTAAAAAGTATGAGACACAGAGATTGCCACTAAAAAAAGCGTGCCTAAAGTATTTTGGTGCATTCACGCTCAGAAGTATCCTCGGCGATGCACAAGTACCACCATGGGCTAGGAAAAAATCTGTGGAAGTACTAGGCCGTTTTATTGTAGATACTAAGCTACACTTAGAGCTGTAATTTGTGTTAATAATTGTATATATAGATTTTATTGCACATTATTTTAATATTGTACATGTAAATTAATGATATGTAAGCTATATGTATGAGTATGTATATATATTGCAAGCCAAGCTCATCAGTTTAAATTGCCATATCAGCCAGTTGTGTTTGAATTGTAAATATGGAGGCTCATTTGTGACACCATTGGACAGAGTTGAATACAGCCAGATATTGGCTTATTGTTTTTTTTTTGCATTGAGATTCTTCAAAACCCCTCCCTAACCACAGTGACAAAAGCCAGATGGCTTTTTTAAATTATTTGACCCTCGGTCATGAAAGAACAACAGCTGGACAGCCGAATTTTGACGTGGAATACCTTTCATCCCTAAAGGCTCTGATGAAATCATGGAGACGTGCACAATGGGCAGCTTGCCCAGGAGTGCTACAAACAAACAACAAACAACTATTTTTAACATCTTCACTTGTAAATGAAGCTATCCGGTTGATCAATCTTCTCGTTAGCCAACATCTCATCTTTGTTATAATTTATTCCTAGTATAAGCAAGTTAGTATTCTTAACATTAATTTTCAACCATATTCTTGCATCCTGAATTCTCCAAATATCCAAAAATCATTAATTTTGCTAATATTTTAATCTAGGACACTGAAATCCTCAGCATAATCTAAGTCTAGGAGGGTTTACTTTGAATAGCAATAAAGTCGAAAAAAAGTAGAAAAAATAAGTAATAAAAAAGCAAAATAGTAAGAAAAATATAGTAAATTATTCGTCCAGTACAAGCTGAAAACATCATTCAATTCTATATTTTATATACTTATCACCTGTAGCGCCAAACCAATTAATTGGCAAAGTTAGTAACTTTATAACCATACCTCAATACAGCGTCAAGAACAGCCCCACCCCCACACACTTAAGGAGAAGTTAAAATATCGGGACCTAAAAATTTATTTGATTTTCAACCCTCCTGAACTGCCCCCCCCCCAAAAAAAACAACAAATAATAATATGGAATTATGAATGTAAGTGATTCACAAAAATGATATTCTAAAAATAAGCATTGACACCAAAAACGACGAAAATCATAACTGGCAACTCGAAAAAAGCCCACCCTAAAATGTGTTTCAGTATAATCTCTATATTTAAAATAAAAGCATCCCCTCTTAATTAGGGAGGCTGGTATAATATAGATAAAACGACCAGGGAAAGGTCTTTAAATTCCTGTTAAATGGACTTTCCAATTTCAGCTTCTAAATGGCTGAGCCCATTTAGCCAATGTTAACATATAGTATTGGTTACTGGGAAGTATACAGTACAGACGTTTTCAGAGGATATTTTTCCTGGTAGTGGGGGGGGGGGGAGGTGGGTCAGGGGTTATGTGGGAGGATCTTTCCTTGAAGGAAGTTTTCATGGGGGAAGGGACATTGCTATGAAGGGGACGCTGGACTTCCCAGTATTATTTTAAAAAAAAGATCAGAAATTAAATATAATAATGAAGAAATGGCATTTTGCATTCTGAAATTTTTCTCTGAGCAAACTATCTTCAGCATAACCAGAACACAAAACAGACTTCATTAATCAAAGCCGTACATTGTAAATAAAACAAAGCAGAGAGAAGGCTTGTTCTTTTCAAGTAAACGACAAAATTAAATAAATAGATTTTAAAAATACGAATTTGTATAAATAAAAAAAGATATTTTCTTATTTTGGTCTAACCACCTCTATAATATATGTTTACAGGTTTTTATAATAATTTAACAAATAACGTGCTATATATGCAAAAATAAGGACGTAAATCCCTATTTATATTATTTTATCCCTATTTATATTTAAATATAAATAGTTATCCCCATTTATATATCTATATATTGAGTGCAGCTTCTATTATATTCTATTTTATATTATTTTGATATTTTATTTTACATAGGCATAAAATATAAATATAATAAATATAAATATACATTTATACTTATTATAGACATATATTTATTTATAATAGTTATCTTATTTAAATAGTTATGCCTATTTATCTTATTGATATTATATATGGTTATTAACTTGGTCACTGACTTAAAACGCAAAAAAAAAAAAACAATCTTAAAACTTAATTAAGCAGGATTGTTAAAGTCACATTTGTCTAACCATTCCAATTTACGTTTTCCTGGGTGTATATACCCTCTTACTCCATAAGGTTCATGAAAAACAAAATAGTGAATGAATTTAACATTTGCATGGTAGACCTTTGGACTGTAGAAATATAATTTCATTTTAATATTTTACCTTCTTTTTCCCTCTCACAGATAAGCTATTTTCAATGGATAGTTAAATTAGTGACACTTCTTCCTTTATGGGGAGGGGGGATTAAGTAATGTCAATACATTATGTATCTGTGAAAAAATCGTACACCT
>JAQQPU010001867.1:29405-74943 GCA_029168905.1 Artemia sp. Kazakhstan ARC1039 | reverse complement strand
AGGCAGTTTTGGCTGAATCATCTGGGTCCATTTTTACTTGCCAATATCCCCTTCTCAAGTCTAAAATTGATATAAATTTTGCGGAGCCAACTGACTCTAGAATTTCATCCATTCTTGGTATTGGGTACACGTCTGATTCGGAAATATTATTCAGTTTTCTGTAGTCTACGCAAAATCCAATGGAGCCATCTTTCTTTGGGACTAATATGACTGGTGCTGCAAATTCTGAATTTGATGGTTCTATCACCCCTAACTCGAGCATTCGGTCAATTTCTTTTTTCATTTCTTTTCGCTTCCGGTATTCGGTATGGGTATTGTTTTATTGGTTTCTTGTCCTTTAATAGTATTTTATGTACTACATTTTCTGTTTTTCCGATTTGGTCTGTTAATACGTCTGCAAATTCCGTGAATAACTTATTTAATTGGGATTTCTGAGCCTGGCTCAGATATGTTTCTGCCGAAACCCTTTCAATGGCGTTTATATGTGTTTCTGCCGGGTCTATTGTACCTAAAGGGGCACTTTCCTCGTCATGTTCTGAGGTCGGAATCATGAGACAGTGCTTTTGCGGATCCTTGAGGTTTTCTTTTTCATTTTCCTTGTTAAATTTCCTCAGTAAATTCACATGGTAAACTTCTTCCTTTTTTCTTGCTCCATCTAATTCTATCATATAATTTACATCATTCATTTTTTTTTCACCTTAAACGGTCCCTTCCATCTCACTTCCAATTTATTATTTCCTTCCGGTAATAAAATGAGGACTTCCTCCCCTTCCTTGAATTCGCGCATTCGGGCGGATTTATCGTACCATGTTTTTGTTTTGTCTGCATATTTCCCCTGTGCTTGTTTTGCAATTTCCTGGTATTAATGCAGTTTTTCTCGTAGTGATAGCAAGTGGGTTATCACTGTTTCTTCCTTTTTCTCCTTATTCTCCCATGATTCCTTTAAAATGTCTAACACCCCCCTTGGGTTTGTCCCATATAGTAATTCAAATGGCGAGAACCCTGTAGCTTGGTGTGGAGTTTCTCTGTATGCAAAAAGGATATAAGGAAGCATTTTGTCCCATTGGTTTACATCATCTCTTACAAAACGTCTCAACATTCTAATTAGGGTTCCGTTAAATCTTTCTGTCACTCCATTTGTCTGAGGATGGAATGGAGTAGTTAATACTTGTTTAATACCGAGAATTTCGTATAATTTTCGGATGTATGTCGGTATAAAATTGGTTCCATTATCTGTTAAAATTTCCTTCGGGATTCCGTGACGCGAGACATATTTCGCTAATTCTTCTGCAATTTTTGGTGATTTTACTGTTCGCATTGGGATAGCTTCTGCGTATCTCGTAGCCAGATCATTAATAACTAAAATGAATCTGTTTCCCGCGCTAGACTTCGGAAGTGGACCTACAATGTCCATTGAAATTCTCTCGAATGGTTTGCCGAAAATGGGCATTTTTTTCATTGGAACTTCTTCATTTTGTTTTTTGTATGCAACTAATTGACAATCTTTGCATCTTTTACAAAAGTTGATAATATTTTTTTTTAAACCTTTCCACCAAAAACGCTGCAGGACTCTATCTCTTGTTCTTTGGGATCCCATGTGTCCCCCCGTTGGGCTTGAGTGAGCCAACTTTATTACCGCTTTCCTTAATTCATGTGGTACCAAAAGTTGTAGTTTTCTAGCATTTTCCCCAGTCTCCATTATTTTGTAAAGTAGATTTCCATTATTGGAAAACTGTTTAGATTGCGGATTTTTTTCATTCGTTAGTGCTAGTTTTATTTTTCTGCAGTCTTTATCATTTGTTTGTAGTTCTGCGAATTTTTCGGAAGTTATTCCGAGTGTTTCGGTTAGTTCCTCTTTGGTCTTTTCTGGTTCTTTTTCTATGGTCAATAATTTTTCTTGTTTTTGGTTATATTCCTTTTTATCCGCCCTTCTTTTGCTTTTAGGTTTTCTCGGTTTTGTATTTTTTATGAATATCTCGTCGTTAAACTGAAATGGGTTTTGTATATTCTGATCATCATTTTCATTAGTGGGGGGCACAGCCTCCCTTTTCTTTTTTTCTTGACTCCGTGTCACCGCATTTACTCTTTTTATCATGGAGGTTGCTTTTAGTGAAAGAAAGTTTTCGATATTCCCGAAATCTGCAAGAGTAGGTACAACCCCTACTTTTAATTCTTTTTTAACCGTATTTCCCTCTTTATTGGCTAATTCTATTATGACCTGAGCTGTCGGACATTTATGTTCTGCTGCATAGTAGCATAGCGATGCCACTTTATTTTTGTAATTTATGTCGGTTTTCTTTATCAAGTCTTCCCGTACATAGGTTTGGTCGCTGCAGGAATCAATAGCTATTTCTGCCGATTTACCATTTAGTTCGCCACATACTTTGTGTGATTCTGCAAATGCGCAAGTTTTCATATTCTCCGGGCTTTTAACCCATGCAGTTCTCTTATACGTTTGAGACTTTCCAATTCTCTCGGGATCGATCATTTCTCGGATTGTCTTGTCTTCCGTATGCCCCTTCTTCCCTTGTTCTGTAATTATTGTCGTAATTTTTTTTAGCGCTTCGGCAATCTGAGGCGTAATGTCCTCGTTTATTACAGTTATAACAGGTAACGTCATACTGTTCCTGTTTTTGTCCGTATTTTCTACCGTCTTTATTTGGGCAATTGGTGCTATAGTGGCCGCTCAAGTTACAGTGGTAGCATGTTACTTCTCCTTGTGTTTGCAATATTTGGCTAGCATTCTTTTTATTTTCTGTGTACGGGTATTCTTTTCTACCATTTTCTCCTAACCTTGGTTTTTGTGGGAATGCCTTCTTCTAATTTCAGTGTGCCTGTCTGCTAATTCGGACATTTCTTCAATTGTTTGTGGGTTTTTCTCTTTTAAGTACATCCTCATATTTGAATAGGTATTTTCTAAGAATTGTTCCATCGCTGTTTTATTAACTATTCCCGTTATCTTATCTTTTATTTCTTCCGGGTCTTCTAATATTGTATAGTTCTCTATCTCTAGCCATTTTAAACACATATCTTTCAATTTGTACCCGTGTTCTTTATAAGTTTCGTTGTCTCGTTTTCTTTCGCTTCTAAACCTTCTTTGAAAGTCATCGGGGAAGAGTTGAAATTTTTCAAAAATGGCTTGTTTTAGTCTTTCAAAATCTTTTGAGTATTCCATTGGTAATGCTTTATATGCAAGCTGTGCTTTGTAGTTAAGGAGGGGCTGTATTCTTGTTACCCAATTTTCTCTCGGCAACCCGTTTAATTCCGCCGTTTTTTCAAAATTGTATATGTATAAATGTACGTCTTCATTTTCCTTCATTGGTTGAAGGTTTACTGCCTGCATTATCTCTATTGTAGACGATTTCTGAGGCTCTTGGTAATTTCTCCCTGCAATCATTTCCATTATGTATTTTCTTTCCTCTCTGTCTGCCTCCTCCTTTTTTTCTCTGGCTATCCTATCAGCCTCTTCCTTTTTTTCTCTGGCTATCCTATCAGCCTCTTCCTTTTTTTCTCTAGCTATTCTATCTCTTTCTCTTTGTTCTTTATCTTCTTCCTCTTTTCGTACTCTGGCTAATCTTTCATTCTCTTTGTAATTTAAAAGTCGTTGTGTCATATCTATTTTAGTGCTTTTTCGTGGGCTCCTGCTGGAAATTGAACTTCTACTACTTCTGCTACTTGGCCTACTCTGAATCTCACTGTTATTATATTCTCTTAACTCGTTTTCTGAGTCTACTCGTTGTATAATATTTTCTTCTCCCCGCAACTCCCCCGCTTTTTGTACCTTCTTCGAAGGGTGAGTTTGTTTTGTTATACCCGTTCTTTCTTGTAATAATTTTTCCTCATGTATTATCGCCACTGTTTCTTTTGTTCGGAATTCTCTATCTGCGAGTAATTCTTTCTGTACTTGCTTTAGACTTTTCTCTTCTTCTCTGGTTCGTACCGGAGATCGCTCTATTACTGATTTTGGTTTGAAGATATCCTCTTCACATGTCTCAGAAATGTCTATTTCATCTGTTGAGTGATATATGGTTCTATCTGATGGTGTTTTTCTTATGGTATTTCCAGCAGAAGTCGCATATAATTGTGTGTCTGAATCCGATTTTTGTTTTACCGCGGTAGATCTTGTCTGAATTCTTCGTTTGTCCGCCATTATTTTAAGGTTTATTTAACGTCTTTCTTTCAAATGAAAATTCTTTTATCAATGTTTCTTTTTATCCTTTCGTGAAAAATTATTTTTTTTTAATTTGTCGATTATCTGTGGGTGGCTCAGCCACCCTTGTCTCACAAGTTAATTGTTCGCGTGATTTATTGATTATTAAATTTTATTACCTATTATTATCCGACTAGGCACAGCTCAGATAAAAATTTTCTCCTTACGATTTTTATATATAGCCTCTGTAACTACAATAGGCTACTTTTGTAGGCTAAATTACCCTGTCTCTTCGAAAGCGCGGAATTCTTTTATTATCAGATTTACTGATAGGACCTTAACTTGCTGCCACCACTTATTGGAGGTTTATCGTGCGGGGTCACCACTTTTAAAGGCAAAAATGGCGCAAAGAGTTGCTATGCCACTTACTCGAGGGGGAAGATCCCTCTTTGGCCCCAAATTAGTGGGATTTCCGCGGTTACTCCAACGGTTCCGTATACTAACGTGATCGGATGGTCTATGGCCACATTTAAAGCCAAAGTTTACCGATAAGGTTTTCTAACCAACTCTTTTAGATTCGACCTAAGCTGAAAAATTAAAAGAGTACATAGAAAAATCTTACTGTATTAACAATCACGCTGTATAAAAAGAACTGACTAAAAAATGGACACTTCCTCCCAGCCCGCTAGCCGCACGCTGCGGCGGGGGTTACGAGGGTGTTAATGAATTTTTCCAGCCAATCCTTGGACTTACTAATCTACTGGCCGACCTCCCTAACTGCGCAATTTTTCCCTCGTGGTCTATTAAGCACGTACGCAGTTGAGAGGACCCAAAATGGGATCAAAAAAATAATAAGAAAATTAATATTTATTACTTAAGGAAGGAAAATAATTAAGGGGCCAAAAGAAATGAATCTGGGAGGGACATTTATCTAAAAAACTGGGACCAAGGGTTCCAACAATCGCAAATTTAGAATTGCAATGTATAACGGTCAAAACCGATTGAAGGGTAAGCTCTTTCAAAGCTTAATGTGCCCTTGGCAACTCCATAACCCCGCATAGCATTTAATCAAAATGACCGAAAAGCCCAAAAAGTGTGCTTTCAACTTGACATGAGAAGCAACCGCCCCGAATTTTCTATATGACATAAATAAAATAGAGCCCTAATTTCATTAGAAAGGTGTACTTAATCTTGTTGAAATCTGAGTTATATAAGGATTTTCAGTCTGTAGTATTGAAGGGCCCTAATTTAGGGGCTTGGGCATGTGCCGTCTACGACTAACTGTACTACTAAACCAACTCTACCACCAAAATACCACCTTCTCAACATAAGTGTTTTTGGAATGATTGAATGTCCATTATTAAAAATTTCTATGGTTTGAGTATGATAGTCCACAATCAAAATACATTTGGTACATATTTCACAAATAGTATTTGTGGAATACCTTGTTGCAAAAAATTGAAAGAGGGCTCATTTGGTCGCAAATTAGAAGTTCTGGTGCTCTTTTTAAGGACTCTAACCGATCGGAAATCAAACGCCGCATTCAGATTCTCAAGGTTTTTTTGGGAACCTCTTCTGTCTTTCTAATATGGGATCAGAATTCCAAAACAGCTATTTAAATCAGGGTGGTCAAGAAGACCAAAAATTGTTCTCTGGGGATGACATGATAAGTGTAGTTGCCTGGACAAGAGCGTCAGGATTTTTCAAATAGTCAGTATACGAGAACAGAGGCTTCATGGATATAATAGGTATAATACATTCGTAGAACAAAGGCTTCACAGATGTAAAATAACAGAAAAGTCGACATAATATCCCTTATTTAATCAGGCTCATGAAAGCATGTCCTATATGTATGGTTGATGGACCTTTGGTCCCAAAGCTAGGCATTTTGTCCGTGTTCCTGCGACTCAAAAACTCTTAATTCTACAAATTAAACATGTTTTACCTATTTTAACTCACGATCATTTAGGAATTATTTAGGTAATGATCGTAAATGATTAAATATCAATCATAAATAATTAATTTCGAAGCATCAATGTTCAAAATCAAAACACATCAAATTTTATCGCGCGAATAATGTTTGATTTTCACAAAAATCAATGTATAAGAATTCCTGAGCTTCCTGGTTGCAAATGTCGGAATAATCGTGTAAAAAGATGCATAAAATAAAATACGTTATGCATGTATTTTGGAGGCTTAAATAGGGTCCTTGGGCTGTTTTCTTCCCAACAGCTCTCCCACGCTCCCACTTTGCATATATGGATGCGTTTTGTCTCATTCAACTTATGATGATGCTGAAAAATGGTCCTAAACACTTAATCAGCAAAAATGATTGTTTGTAAGATGATTGTTTGAATAAACATTTGCTAAGTGCATATATTAATGATGGTGCTTGTTTTCAATTAATTTGGTTATTAAGTTTTTACGAACTTGTCAATTAAAAATAAAAGGCTTATGCTGCCAATTTACGAATCCAAATTCAAAATACATTGAGTATATATTTTTCTCAAATAGATACGGTTTACTTTTTAGATTAACTTATTGACAACAAGTGACATCCACAACAGCTGAGTAAATCCGCAACATGAATAAATCAATGTGTTGGTGCCCAAAATCAAAACAAATCAAGCACATATCTCACAAAATTTCTATTCAAAGGCTATTGAGCTTGTTGATCTCAAATCTGAAACTAGCACTTCAATATAGACAACCAAAATAAAAACCTTCAGTATGTATGATTGGCTTGTTCAAAGTGAGGGTCTTGACCCCCTCCCCCTCCAATCTTATCGATCATCTGGTATTGATCTTTGGTATTGAATTTGTACAATAGCAAAGACTAATGAAACAAGTAAAGTGAGTTACGCAGTGAATAATGGTGTTTTAATCTTTATGTGTTATTCAATCAGAATAACCTTTTGTTTCAACAATAAAGTTGTACAAGCTAAACTTGGGCGTGATATTGCTGTTGCCTGATGCCAGGTTCAAAACTGGACGTTGAGTCGGGCATGCTCAAACGCAAAGTAACAAAAAAGAATTTTAGCGACAAAAATTCGGTTTTTTGATTTTAATAAAACTTTACATTGATTTCAAAACTACGATTATGGATTTGTTATGAGAAAGTGTAATTGCTTTGAGGTCTTTATGTGGGAAATTGACAGTATAGTTTTTGAAAATTGTCAATCGATTTCTATTAGCTAGTTTTTACATTTCGACATGAATACTTCTGGTCTTAATAAAAATAATCATATATTTTGTGTAGTTATAACTATATTTTTATTATAATCTGTTGTATAATAATTTATAATTACAATACAAGAATCTATAGCTATGTTCTTTATAGTTATCAACTGGAACTATATTGAATTTGGGGTTTTTCGCCAAAAACTAGTTAGAGTGACAGCCCGCATTAGTCAAGGGAGGATAGTGAGACGAACCATGATTGGGATAAAAATGTTTTACTTAATCTGACTCACAGACTTCGAAACATAATTCTATTTGCTATGCACCATACCGAAGGCATGTTATTCAGCAATGCTCTATAATTTTAGATTCTCTTACTCGGTTAAGCAAAACTAAAAAATGTTCTGTAGAAAATTTTAAGAATCTAATGTTTCACTCTATAAAATCATGGAAATTTAGTTTTTATTGTGAGCAAGACAATAGTTCATCCATAAAAATTTATCCTAGTAGTTCATTCAAGCTTGTGGTTGCGATTTTTGGTGAGGAAACGCAACGAGAAACATGTAAATTCGTTGTATACGGTTCTCGGTGTTTTCAGCACCGAATCAGAGTTTCCACTATGGTAGAGCTTTTTGATATTTATCCGAAGTTTGCCAACAGAAAATTGGGCTCGGGGTCTTCAGACGTAATTTGACTCTTTCAGAGTCTTGACTCCCCCCTCCCTCTATAGAAAGTTTTAGTAGGCATATTATAGTAGTCCTATTGTAAAACTTTCCTTGAATGGAGTTCGCTTCAAAGATGTATATTTTGGATTGGGATATCAGATAATCCCTGAATGGGAAGGGGTCTAATGCGCCAACTAAAATCTGGACTTAGCAAAGATATGTGCTGAGTTGTATGCATTGTTTAGAATTATTGGTCATACTGTTCTGAAAACGGCTTAGTGGAAAAAAGAAAGGAACTGAAATACGAATCAGCATTCCAAATGGTAGTTTAACCAAAGCCTCTGAAGTCAACAAATTTTTTACTCAAATTTTTACTGATTACCTAACCATAAGTGACGAGCAAATGAGTGACATCATTAACAGTTGTAGTATGGACGAAATTTTAGAGGTGCCAGAAAGGGCAGTTTCCTATGCAATCGGACGGTTACGTAACAAGCGCGTCTCATCTGAATACCCACCTTTCATAGCCAAGCCAATAGCATCAGTAATAAACCAGTGTTTCACAGAACAATTATTTCCAAAGATGTGGAAAGTTTCGTATGTCCGTGTCATAACAAAATTTTAGTCCCCTAGTCCTGTGATCAACTGAGACCCGTATCAATAACTCTTAACTTAGCGTAGGTAGCTGATGGTTTTATTTACCACTCTCTGTTACAACAAATTGCGCCTTCGATAGGTCTGTACCAATATGGCTGCATACAAGGCTGTAGTACGGCAGTATATCTAGTGCGAATGTACCACTTAATCGTCAAGTGGCTGGACACTTCTAATAATATTGTCGACTTACTTTTGTTAGACTACAGAAAAAGCATTCGACCTTATAAGATACCTGACCGCATTAACAAATCTGAAGGGGATGGGAGCTAAAAGTCAAATGCTAGTATAAGTGAGAGAGTTTCTACGGGGTCAGAACTAACCTGCAGCGGCCACAAAGGATCAAAATTAGCTGCTGTTTTATTCGTTACTGTCATCAACCCAGTCCTAGCACAATTCGAAGAGTATTTTTTAGTCGTTGACAACTAGTCCGCACTTCTCAAGTACACAGTACAGAATGCGGTAGCAAAGAAGCAGTTTGGCCAGACTTTATTCATGGACTTCATCACCCAGTGACAATCAAATGACCTACAAGCGAATGGGCAGAAATCGAAAGTTCTACCATTCAATCCACTCAACCGGAACATAATAGCCCCAGATGTGCCGTTTCCAACTGTTTTCTCTGCAAAAATTCTAAGTGTAACACTTACAGGTGATTGCTCGTTTAAGCTGCATCTTGACAATATTGCACACAGAGCTTATACTCAATCCAAAGTTTAACAAGTATGCACATTTTGGGCTTCTCTGATCGCCAACTTTTAGTGGCGTATACATCGTACATCAGGCCTATCCTCGAGTATTGCTGAGATGTCAAAAAACGTGCTACTAAAATAATACTTGGTACCCACTTCAGCAACTACGAAAGTGCTCTTGAACTTTTGAATTTGCATACATTATTCGTTCGAAAAAATGATTTAAAACTGAAATCTGGGAAATCGCTATTAACAAACGAGAAACAACGTTCTATTTTTCCACCATCTGTGCAGATCAGCAGGATTACTAGGCATCACAATAAACTACAACCCGTTAAGTGCCGTACGAATAGATTCATAAACTCCTTCTCGCCATATTTTGTAAGTGTATTTAAGAAGTGAACTTTTTTTTTATTTCGTTTTCTATTTCTTTTGTGATTTTAGAAGTACCGTAATTTAGCGTTCATTCTTAAGTGTTACGACAGCTATTTAAATGAACGAATACGATTGACGACGGAATGCGGCGTTCTTACCTTCCTTTTCAATTACCTTATAGATATTAATGGGTATCAGGTTTCAGGTAGGTTGAAAGCATGACTCTTCATAGAAATACTCGGTTTGACTATAGGGTTAGCAAATATCCGTGAAAATCAACGTTCATGAGTACAGGAAGGTTAACACAAAATTGAAAATGCCACAGTTAATGTTAATGTTCGTGGAAATTTCGTAGAACCCTATTTCCTTAGGGAAATTTGAGTAACCCCAGCAAATTCAGGGATAGTGAAAGCACTGCCCCCGATACTCAAAAAGTTACTAAATTCTTTCAACTTTTTTGTACTGACATTACGAAACAAAGTGCTTTTTTTTCGAGAATTGGCATAGCTGTTTTAAATCAACTAAATTAGTAATATTCTCCCAAACAAGTCATTTTCTTTTCCAAAATGTTAATGATTATTCATACTTCCTTTGACCTTTTTTTTTACCCTTCTAACAAAGTTACGATTCCAGGCGGTGCCTGCTGCTTTGAAGATTGCTACTGTGGAAAATCCTGAATTCCGTCGTGTACTGCCTTTAGATTATTTAAATTATATGGGGCTTGTGCACAGTGATAATAATGACATTCAGAAAATGGATTTGAGGAAGTCGTTTCGCGGGAAAGCCCGTTCTCTTATGGATTTGCTTTCTGATATGCTCCCGCTTGATTCTGCAGCTGATCAAATGGGCAAAAAACTCATCCATGATGCCTTACCACCGATATTAAGTCACGGTATTTCACATTTTATAATTGTTGCCCTCAAAAATCAAAATACATTCACCCATGATGCCTTATCACCAATATTAAGTCACGGTATTTCAAATTGTGGCCTTCGAGAATCAAAGTACATTCTAAAAATAACATTCGGTTTAAGTTAAATTTGTAATCTACAGTATTGTTGTCCGGGTGCTGACAAGACAGGCAAAACATTAATCTATGATGCTTTACTACCAATATTCAGTCATGGTATTTTATGTGTTAATATTATGGCCTTAAAAAATCAAAATGAATTCTAAAAAAACAGTCTGTTTTAAATGAGATTTAGCGTCTACAGAATTGTTGTTTGTCTGCTGGCCAGATAGTCCAAAAAGTCATCTATTATACCTTGCCACCAATATTAAATCGCAATTTTATATGTCTTTAGATTATGGCCACCCGAAATCAAATATATTAAAAATAAAAGCAATAATGAGTCAAATTCACCTTTTATTGTTATCCACCCGACTATGTCGATTTGGAAAGTCAGTGAAATCATAAAATCTCTTTTTTTTTTATTGATGCTCCGCGGAATATAAGAATTGGTACGTTTCTCAACAACTTCGTAAGTTCAAATCCCAATTGCTCTAAGCTTCCTTATTATTGAAAATACATTTTTTTGATGATGGCTAATTGCGATTTCAAACAGTTCGTGTGTAAGTAAGGAGCGACGCGATCAACAGTAACTGAAACTCTAAAAAACGGAATTTTGATGTCAGTGTATCAAACAGTTTGTGGTAACGAACTGTAAGTAAGGAGCGACCCGGCTCAATAGTAACCGAAACTCTAAAAAACGGAACGTTGATACCAATAGATACATCAAAAGAATCAGATTCTATGCTGATTTCAAATATATAAGTTTGATCAAGTGTAGTCCTACCCATCAAAAGTTACGCGCCTGAGAAAATTTGCCTGATTTTTTGCAGGAGGGCTCATTCGAACGGAAATTAAAAGTTCTAGTGCCCTCTTTAAGTGACCAAAAAAATAGAGGTTAACTAGGCCCCTTCCTATGCTCATTTTTTTCCAAAGTCACCCGATAAAATTGTGAGCTAGCCATTTTGTTCAGCATGGTCGAAAAAAATAATAACTATGTCTTTAAGGATGACTTAATCCCCACAATCCCCGGGGTAAGGGCTGCAAGTTATGAACTTTGTCCAATGTTTATATATAGTATTGATTATTGGGAAGTATACAGACGTTTTCAGGGGGGCGGTTCTGGTAGTGGGGGTGGGTGGGTCGGGGGTTGCATGGGAGGATCTTTCCATGGAGGAAGTTTTCATGGGGGAAGGGACATTGTTATGAAGGGGGCGCCGGATTTCCAAGCATTATTTAAAAAAAACGATCAGAAATTAAATGAAAAAAAAACAAGTTTTTCAACTGAAAGTAAGGAGCAACATCAAAACTTAAAACGTACAGAAATTATTACAAAATATGATTGGGTTCACCCCCTAGTCAATACCTCGCTCTTTACGCTAAAGTTTGTTTAGTACTTTCATGAGAGCCATTTATTCTAATTAACGGCCTTGATGATTAAGGGGCCATTTTTAAGGAATTGAAACAAAATTCGAACTTTAGCATAAAGACTTAGGTATTGACTAGGGGGGCGAACCCCCCTAATATACGTAGTAAAAATATACGAATATAGAAGTTCGTTACGCAGGGTAATTCGTAAGTTACGTGTGTTTATTACTAATAAAAACGTTCGTAAAAAAAATTAAACAACATTCGACAAAGCTATTTAGCAAAAAAAAAGTAAAATTAATGTGCAAATTTCGTTTTAGTTATTCATGTACGGTGAGCCAAAACTGCATTAATTTAAAAACGTTCAGAAATTAAATGAAAAAAAAGCAAGTTTTTTTTTAACTGAAAGTAAGGAGCGACATTAAAACTTAAAACGAACAGAAATTATTCCGTATATGAAAGGGCTGTCCCCTCCTCAACGCCTCGCTCTTTACGCTAAAGTTTGACTCTTTCTCACAACTCTATTTTTTAAAACAATAAAAAACATTTATACTTTAATAATAATTTCTGGTCGTTTTGAGTTTGAATTTTAAAAGGTACTTGTATCTGCTGAGCTTAAGTTTAAAATGGCCTTTACTTTTCTTTGAAAAACTTATTTTTTGGAAAGTTTTCTTAATTAATTTCAAACAATAGGCTATACGAAAAATGTGGTTCAATACCGCTCTCTAGGGCTATAATAAAAGAAAGGTTGAGATGGCTAGGGCACGTTTTGCGGGTGAAGGATGACAGATTGCCGAAGATTGTCCTTTTCGGCCAACTGTCTAGGGCTAAACGGGAAGCAGGTCGTCCTTGTCTTGGATGGGAGGACGTCATAAAGAAAGATTTAAAGGAAATGGGAACTTCCTGAGAGGGTGTAAAAGGGGAACCTTTGAATAGATTGGGATGGAGGGGGAGCGGGTGTGGTTGTGTTGGCCACAGGCGGCTTGGAGCTGCGGTGAGTTGTTGGTAGGCCGGGTAGGTAAAATATCTAAATTTTGTTATTTCAGTAGGACTGTTCATGTAGAATTATTATCCAAATTATTTTAACTACACTAATCTAGATTGAAAAACTGAATAAAAAGAAAAAAAAAAGTAAATTTATAGAAAAGAAAAGTAGAAATGATCGAAGTAAATCAAAAAGAAGTTAGAAACCATAGGAGTAACAAATCTAAGAGACAATCGAAATCATCTAGTAACTGCGTCAGAAATTACATAAAACAAAAACAAGTTTCTTCAACTGAAAGTAAGAAGTGACATTAAATCTTAAAACGAACAGAAATTATTCCGAATATGAAAGGGGCTGTCCCTCCTCAACCCTCTCGCTCTTTACGCTAAAGTTTGACTGTTTGTCACAACTCTACTTTTTAAACTAATTAAAAAAAACTTTAGCGTGAAGAGCGAGATGTTGAGGAGGGGACAGTAGTGCCGGGAAATCCATGAGACAAAAAATGGTGTGTACGATTTTGAAGGCCGTGTGGCAAAACTAATTCATCCAGAAGTAATAAATAAAATGATTTTTCAATATGTTGATAATGCAAATGAACTTTTTGAATTTCCTGTGCCTTTGGTTGTTTTTCTTTCTTTTCTTACAGTCAAGTACTGTGATATTCTATTATGTGATGTATTTTTTATTATATACTGATTGTTTGAGTACATAAACTACTTTTAAAATATTCAAACATGAATTATTTAATTTTCTCAAGCTGGCATCGTAACATAGTTAAAAATCTCCTGGTTGTATTTGCTCACGTCCAACTTATCTAAATTTCCCGGTGACACAGTTGAACTCCTTGAACCTCACCAAATCTTGTCCCGGCAGAAAAGTGAAAGAAATATTTTGTGTTAAACAAAATCTGCAATAAGAATTGGTGCTATCACAGAGCAGTACCTATATTCAGGCTTCATACAACTGACGGAAGGACATATTAATTTATACTTACTCATTCTCCGGATCATCTTCTGTATTTTCTTGAATGTTAAAAAAAAGTTTTAAATTGTTGCCCTAGAAAAATTTGTTTTTGATACGTTGGGCACTTGTCCCCCTCCCCACCATGTAAAAAACCAATGATGCTTCTCCATAATTGCTGATGCAAAAATTCCCATGGACATTTCCATCTTGGCTGAAAATCCCCCACCACTGAAAATTCTGCCTGAAATTTTTTCTTTGGCATACTTTGATTAGAAAAAAAGACTTGTTTTTTATTCAATTTCTGATCTTTTTTTCAGGTCACGGCGAGAATCCTCCTTCTGTGGAAAATTTTTCCCGGAAATCTCCCTCCCCCTGCCAAAATGGAAAAATTCTCCAGCGTAAAATTTCCCATGGAGAATTTCTCCCAGGGATAATTTTCACCACGCAACATTACTCCCGGTGATAATTTCCCCATGGAAAATTTCTCATGGGGAAATTAAAATTTCCCGGACAATGCTGCAGAATATCTCCACGCATAAAATGGAGTCGCCAAAGAGAAAGTAAGACAATTAAAATGAACTTGCCATATGAATTCTGGCAAATTCGCCCCCCTCCGTGTAAAATTTCCTCTGGAAAGCTCATCCCCAGAAACTTCCCTTCCAACAGAAAATTTTCCCCGTAGAAAATACCCCTCCCCCACAGAAAATTCCCCCTCGAAAAATATCTGTACACTTGCCCATAACCAATACTATATGTAAACAAAGGGCAAAGTTCATAGCTTGTGGCCCTTCCCCCGGGGATGTGGTGGAGGGGGGCTAGCTACCCTCCAATATTTTGGTGACTTAAAAAGGGCACAAGAATTTTTGATTCCCGATCGAATTAGACCTCTTCCGGTCTTCTAGGATCAAGGGTTCGATACGATAACTCTCGGGAAAAAAATATAAAAAATAAACACGCATCTTCGATCTTTCTTCTGGCAAAAAATGCAAAACTCCGCATTTTTGTACATAGGAGCTTCAAACATCTACAGTAGGGCTCTCTCATATGCTGAATCAGATCGGGTGATTTTCATTAAGATCCCTTAGCTTTAAGGGGTGTTTCCTCCCTTTTTCGAAAATCAGGCAAATTTTATCAGGCTCGTAGCTTTTAATCGGTAAGATTATTTAAACTTGATGAATCTTATGCATTTGGAATCAGCACAGCAAGCCGATTCTTTTGATGTATTCAATAAAAAAAACAAGTTTTTTTCTTATTTTAAAAAATAGAGTTGTTGTTTCTTGTAATAGAGTTTCAAATAGGGTTTAAAGTTTAAATAGTGTTTATTGTTTTAAATTTCTATTAAAGTAGAAATTCCTATTGAAGTATAAATGAAACTTAAAACGAACAGAAATTAAATAAACAATCAATGCAAACAAAGATACAATAGATATTAATGTAAATTAATAAATAAATCTTAAAACGAGCGAAACTTAAATTGAATATGCAAATCAAGCTTGAAACGAACAAAAATCACTACAAACAAGATTTTGGGTATGACCTCCTTCTGTCACTGTAAATGTCTAAAACCTACTTTGTTTATATAAGAACCATATATGCCCCCAGGGCATAACTTATAACCCTTGCCCCTGAAGACTGTGGGGGGGGGGGGAGTGTCCTGCTCAAACATATAATTTCCAGAACATTCAACTACGTTAAACAAAATGGCTATATCAAAATTTTGATTGGATGTGTTTGGGGAAATGGTGGGCCTGGAAGGGGTGTCAGTTGCCTTAGAATCAATTTCTACTATTAAAAAGGGAACTAGCCACTTAAATTTCCAATTGAATGAGCCCTTTCTGAAATTTCTACGACAACGTTGTCTATACAAAACCTTATCTGCCCCCGGGGCAGAACTTACAACCCTTGCCCTGAGGGCTGTGGGGGAGTTGTCATCCTCAAAGACCTAATTTCCAGAACTTAAAACTACGTTGAACTTAAAATGGCTATATCAGGAGTTAAAACTACGTTGAGCCGTGGGACAACTGCGTGGAACAAAATGGCTATCTCAAAATTTTGATTGGATGTGTTTGGGGAAAAGGTGGGCGAAAGAGGGGTGTTAGTTGCCCTCCAATCACTTTCGACTATTAAAACGGGCACTAGCCCTTTGAATTTCCAATCGAATGAGCCTTTTTTGAAGTTTCTACGACAACGCCTTCTATAAAAACCTTATATGCCCCGGGGCATAACTTAAAACCCTTGCCCTGAGGGTTGTGGGGGAGTGTCCTCCTCAAAAACATATTTTCTATCTGGAAATCAACAACGCTGAACAAAATGGCTATATCAAATTTTTGATTGGTTGTGGTGCTGGGAATGATGGTGGTGGGGGGGGGCGGGCTAGTTGACCTCCAATCACTCTTGACCCTTAAAAAGTACACTAAAACTCTTGATTTCCATTCGAATGAGCCCCCTTCAATCAATCACTCTAATCACTTTCGACTATTAAAAAGGGCACTAGCCCTTTGAATTTCCAAACGAATGAGCCTTTTTTGAAGTTTCTACGACGCCTTCTATAAAAACCTTATATGCCCCCAGGGTATAACTTAAAACCCTTGCCCTGAGGGTTGTGGGGGAGTGTCTTCAAAAACATAACTTTCTGTCTGGAAATCAACTACGCTGAACAAATGGCTATCTTAAAATTTTGATTGGATGTGTTTGGGGGAATAATGGGCGTGGGGGGGGGGGGGCTAGTTGCCCTCTAGTTACTTTCGACTATTAAAAAGGGCACTAGCCCTTTGAATTTAAAATCGAATGAGTCCTTTTTGAAGTTTCTACGACAACGCTTTGTATAAAAACCTTATATGCCCCCAGGCCATAATTTACAACCCTTGGCCTGAGGGCTGTGGGCGAGTGTCCTCCTCAAAAACATATTTTCTATCTGGAAATCAACTACGCTGAACAGAATGGCTGTCTCAAAATTTTGATTGGATGTGTTTGGGGGAATGATCGGCTTGGGGGGGGGGGGCTAGTTGCCCTCCAATCACTCTTGACCCTTAAAAAGTGCACTAGAACTCTCGATTTCCATTCGAATAAGCCCCCTTTGAAGTGTCTAAGACGACCTCTTCCATATGAAGTGCCTCTGGAAAAAAAAAATAATAAAACATTGGAGCCGTATGGCCTTTACTGATGCGGTCAGTCAGCAGGGTACCCAGAACAGTCCTTAAGCAATTTCTCTGGAAAACATCTAGCAAATCTTCATCCGCTCTTTGGAGCGTCCATGCTTCAGAGCCATATTTGACCACTGTCGTCACTGTAGCTTCTAATATTCTAATCTTAGTTTGCAGACTTATCTTCCTATTCTTACAAATTTTTTTAACTGTGAAAAAAACCCTGAGCCTTGGCTATTCTACTTTTAACATCTTCACTGCTCCCACCGTCTTTACTAAGAATACTACCAAGGTAAGTGAAGCTGCCCACCTGATCAATCTTTTTGTTACCCAACGTCTCCTTTTCATCTTCACTTATTTCTAGCCTTAGTGACTTAGTCTTCTTAATATTAATTTTTAAACCTATTCTAGCACCCTGAACTCGCAAAACCTGTAAAAGTTTATTCATTTTGCTCACACTTTCATCTAGGATGCTTAAATCATCAGCATAATCTAAGTCCAGTAGAGTTTGTCCTCCCCATTTGATTCTATGGTCTCCCATTGCCTTTCCTGTGCTCCTTAAGACAAAGTCCATCAAAATGATCCATATAAAAGGGAATAGAACACAACCCTGCTTAACTCCTGATTTAATACAAAATCAGCTGCTAACCTCATTTCCTACCTTAACCGCAGCAGTTTGATTATCGTACATAGCACTAATAACTTGAATGTGTTTGTCTGGTATACCATACAAAGATAAGACCTTTGCTAAAGCTCTTCTATCAACAAAATCGAACGCTTGCTCATAATCTATAAAACTGAGGACCAAAGGTGTTTGAAAATTCAGGCACTTCTCAATTATTAATCTAAGAGTAAAAATTAGGTCGACACATCCTCTACCTTTACTAAACCGCACTGTTCTTCTCTTAAAACTTTGTCTACAACATCTCTCAGCCTAAAAAGTATCATATTACTAAGTAATTTGCTACCCACAGAGACCAGACTAATGCCTCGATAATTACCACACTCACTTTTATCACCTTTCTTATACAGTGGTTTAATTAAGGTTTTCCCAAAATCGTTAACTACTTCCCCTTTTTCAAAAATCATATTCATAATCTTCAGTAACTTATTTCTAACCTCAGAGCCACCATATTTAAGAAACTCATTTACCAGACTATGTTTTTATTCTTTTATTAAGAACGCCAAGTAAATATCCTCTAAATACAACAATTAATAATCTAATAAATTTAAAAGAGACGCATAGAAAAACAGTGAACAAGGGTAAGAATAAAGTATAAGAAGAAGAGTGAATATCGAATAAGGTTTGTATTAAGAGTAAATACAAACAAAGAAGTAGAAGAGTCTTTTTTTTAGTATAGTTAATGTCCTTTGCCTGTCATTTCCCTCAAGTGACAAAGATTTTTACGGATCTCTCAAGAAACTGTCTTGTGAGAAACATTTTCCAACGTACGTCGATTCAGAAATAACTGCTATTATTGGGATTCAGCTGAATTGTAGCTTTTTTGTCATTTAAATTTTTGGGGGAAAGCCTAAAACCCTTCGAAAATGACATGAACTCGAAAAAAACACCAATGAATCTCAACTGTTGATGACCCTAATCTAGACAATGCTTCTTCACCTTGAACAATAAGGAAACTCGCATTTTTGCATGGGTAGCACTGATGTGTCTTTCTTTTCTTTTTATTTTGCTTTTCCACAAGGACGATCTATTGAACCAATGATCGTAGAATTTTGAGAGAGGGTTCATTTGAACCGGAAACACAATGTCAAGAGCTCTTGTTTAAGCAACAACAGAGATGTTTACTTTTATCACACATATATTTACTTTTATCTTTACTTCTACTAATTTTTTTTAAGTAACAACAGTGATATTTACTTTTATCTTCACTTTTACTAATTTTATTTTTTACTTTTTTTAAGTAACATCAGAGATATTTACTTTTATCTCTGCTTATACTAATCTTTTTTTATAATCTTTACCCAGAATTAATATGGTGTAAATATTGTTGACGAATGTCTCGTATACGAATTACTGACATAGAAAAAACCCACTTGTGACTGTACTTTTACTTGCGAATGCTCTCAGAAATTTCTGAGAGGGATATCGAACTAAATAAAAAAAAAATTGTGTGTACAATAAAAACACAAAATTTCTGACTATTTTTGGGAATTTCGAGAGAGGTTACAAAATTAAAATATTATTTACGTACTAGTTGTCAAAAGGGCGTAGCAGCAATATCTCAGGATGGAAAAAAAAAGATAAAAAATAAAATAATATTTAATAGATAGAAGAAAAGAAAACTTAATTAGATTTATTTTACATTTTATGGGAGTGATTAGAAAATATCCTATAAACAGCTCTTTCACACGTAAATAATAATTTGTGTATTATCCAAACTTGATAATTATCGCGTCTAATTTGAAATAATTCCTCAGATTGTGATTTGAACGAATAATTGGACGAAAAAAAATTAAAAAAGAACAATATTAAGAAAATACAAGAAAAAATGAACGATAAGGTTTGTATTAGAAGAAAGACAACTAATAAAAAAATGTTACCGCTCCGATACAGCTACTTCATTTTTTGCTAATTAAGGACCAATAAAAAAGATAATTGCTTTATCTGAGTCTTTCGCTGCACTATTATGGCTTGGTGAACTAAGTGTTTTTTAATGAGTAAATTATTCAAACCTGACAAAAGAAAGAACAAAGGAAGGAATTGGATAAGGCCAATGTTGGCTAAAACCTGGCAGATATATCTGACCGAATGTTCACAGTCCGTCCTCAGCCCTCCTGTGCTGATAAAGAAAACACTTACAGGCAAATAAAAGAAATGAAAACTTAAAAAACGCAACAGCCTTAAAAACAAAGAATAAAACTAAGAACATATGCAATTATTAAGTTTGCAATTGAAGATTGATACAGTTGAACCACCTTCTCAACCCATAAAATAATATAAGGACACTCAAAAGTCTGCCTTTTTGATTTTTTGTTCTCTCGTATTTTACCCCCAGTTATAAATATCTTTCCAGAGGCTTAATTCAAAGACTCCACAGGTATTAAATTTATATCTGTCCCAGTATTTACAGAAAGGTAGACTTAAATATCCATTTAATCCCTCTTCCCGTCCCCAAAAAATCATCTTATGTCAATGCTACTTTAAAATATATTCATCCATAAGCCAAATGTTTGTCATCTCCGTCCCAGTAGAGTAACTGGAAAGTTACTGGAAAGTATCAGTCCTCGTTCCGCTATACAAAAAGGAGATAAGGCCATTTGCGGAAACTATAGAGGTATCTCCCTGATCGACCATGCCATGAAGATCTTCTGCGTCATTCTTTTGAATCGATTCAAAGACGCACGTGACAAGTTAACCCGTCCTGAACAAGCAGGCTTCAGACCAGGCAGAGGCTGTCCAGAACAGATATTGACGATTCGCCTCATCCTTCAGCAGTACAGCAGGTTTCATCTACCCCTTCTCATCGCCTTTATTGACTTTGCAGCTGCCTTCGACTCTCTCATCAGAGAGGAGCTATGGAGAATTATGGCTGAAGACGGTGCGCCACAGGAGATCATTGAGATACTCCGAAGTGCGTATAAGGACACTGAGACTTGCGTCCGTGTTTCCGGCAATGACACCCCTAAGTTTCCAGTGGAGTTTGGGGTAAAGCAGGGATGCCCCCTTTCGCCTATATTATTCAACTACGCGATAGACTGGATCATGTATAATGCAATGAGAAACCACAGCGGAATAGTCTTCGGACAAATAGCTGGTTTCCTCCAGCCCCTGACAGATCTGGACTTCGCAGACGACGTTGCTGAGCTGGAAACTACCGCCGACAGCTTACAAGGCATGATCGACGATACCTATGAGGTCTCAAAGCGCATCGGACTGGCCATCAGCGGCGCAAAGACTAAAGTATTGGCTCTCAACCAACCTGCTTCTTGCCAAGTTACCCTCGACGGTGAGCCAATAGAAAGCGTTGAGGAATTCAAGTATCTTGGCTCTATCATAACACCAGATGGCGGAGCTGAAAGGGATATCTCTGCCCGCATAGCAAAAGCCTGGGGAGTGTTTACTAGTCTGAAAAAAGCATTATGAACCAGACGAGAGATCTCAACCAAAACAAAAGTCAGAATCTATGGTGCAACTGTTCGAGCAGTACTACTGTATGCTTGCGAGACATGGCCGATCAAGACTGAAGATGCGAGAACTTTGGATGTGTTCGACCACCGCTGCCTTCGTTACATCCTCCGCATTAAGAGATGGGACAGGATTTCCAATAGTGAAGTAAGGAGTCGCTGTGGCCAATCAGAAGAGCTATCGCTTATCATTAAAAGACGTCGCCTGAAGCTCCTCGGCCACATATTGCGCCGTCCCGAAGGCACGATATGTCGAGACGTCCTTGTCTGCGAACCAGCCCCCTCCTGGAAACGTAAACCAGGAGGACAAAACAAGAACCTGTGGCAAACATTCAAGGAAGACCTGGAACC
The DNA here is from genome assembly GCA_029168905.1 of Artemia sp. Kazakhstan ARC1039. Classification (NCBI taxonomy): domain Eukaryota; kingdom Metazoa; phylum Arthropoda; class Branchiopoda; order Anostraca; family Artemiidae; genus Artemia; species Artemia sp. Kazakhstan ARC1039. Next base: position 53,262 of record JAQQPU010001867.1, on the reverse strand, counting down.
GTGGGGAGGATTCAGGAGACACGGTCGGAGATGGGACAAATACTGGCTGAAGATCGCCGGAGAAGCTGCAGCCGACAGGTCCAAGTGGTCGTCGGAAGTCATCCCAAGATCCTTTGGTGCCGGGCAGGACAGTTCATCGTCTGGTTCCCGCCGAAAGTAAAGTAAGTAAGTAACTAAGCAGAAGAGTAAACTGCTTATAAATGGATTAAGTCCCGACTATTCAAGTTGGGTAATTAAACTAACAGTCGTCTTACAGACAAAGCAAACCATTTGCGAGAAGCAAGTTCTATGATCCTCAGGCAGGTGTAGATTCGCAGAAGAAATCAAATAAATTTATTAAAGTAGGTTAACTGAGGGAAATAAGCTTCTTGCTATGCATACAATCTATAAATTAAGCTACTCGGCCATGACTAGGGACACCTAGAATACTATAAAATCGCCCGAACTACGAGGCCTCTGCTGCTACTACGACCACTGGAATTACTACGAACATTGCAATTAGTGTGGTGACTTCTGATCACTTAAATAAGGCAGTTGTCACAAGCTGCCCCCTAGGCGACTACCGAAAGTACTATAGCTACCTCTAACACCAAGACAACAGCCACTGACTACAACTAATATGACTGTTGTGATTGTTGTGGTGACTGCAATTGCCTCGGCTATTGTTTAGAAATAGAAGCAAAATAAGGCCGAGTCAAACTACACTGATATTGAAAGAAAAAATTCTGAAATTTTGAGCAGTATTTTGTACGTTATATTTAATGGAGAAGGGGCCTGACTGTATCTTTTTCAACCACCCATGATAATAACCGGTAAATAAAGAGCAACCCATGGCAATAGTGAGTGAAATTCTAAAAAAAGAAACAGAATTTGTATGGAAAGACAAATCTGTTGTTTCGTTTTTTTATTTTCCAGTTGTCTCTTACGAAATTTGAACGGAAATTTTTGTCGCTTTTTGCTAGCGTGAAAATGTTTAATTGTTTGCTAAACCTAAGCCTAATAAGAAAGGAGTCGTTGGACAACAACTTCTATCACTGTTGTGCTTTAAGCTATAATGTTACTTTTTAATTCTGTTTAGAAATATAAAAACAATTTGTTCTTTAGCTGTAAAGCAGAGATAACAACAGCAACATTATTTAATTCGCACATCCATTATGTTATTCAATATATGCAACACTGTATAAATTCAGATGTTTTTCAGAATTTATCTATGTTTTTACTTGCCTTCATTGTTTGCTGCAGTTTCTGAACGTTTGGAGTTTCATTTCTTCATGATACAATTCCGGTTTTCTTAAGTCTACCGCCTTCCTTCTTTACCGCCATTCGTTCGCCCTTTACTTTTAACTGAAAAATTATTGTTTATTTTTTTTAATCTTGTTCAGGCTTATTTGGCGTAGTTTATGTATCTATTAATTGCAGTATTGTTGTTAATCTGTTTTAATAACGCCTTTTAATAAGGCCTTAGTTATCTGTAGGTAAAAGCACAATTTTGTTAAGGACAATGGCACAACATTTATTCGACTGCTGTGAAACCCGATAGTGACTGGCTGCTTTTGATCCCGCTTAAGGACGAACCGGAGTCTAAAGTCAAAATATGTGTGGAATTATATATGGTAGTATATGTGAAGAATTGTGTTTAAAGATTTTTTTTTTCAGATGAAAGAGTTCGTACAATTTTCAACGGAGGTGAACACTGGGAAGACAACGATATAGTTAATCATGTGGAAATCACACCTGATACGAAAATTCGACTTCTTAAAGCTAATATTGCAAGGTCAGTTGTCGTAATGGGGATTGAACACAACCCTGCTTAATTGCTGATTTAATACGAAACCAGCTGCTGACCTTTTTTTTTGCCTTAACTACAGCGATGTTATTCTCGTACATAGCATTAATCTTGGGAGGGTGTAAAGAGAAAAGTTTTGAATAGACAGGGATGGAGGAGGAGCGTGTGTAGCTGTGTTGGCCTCAGGTGGCTTGGTGCTGCAGTGAGTTATTAGTAGTAGTAGTAGACATAAATACACGGTATTATTTATTGCTATGTACAATCTCTTATATATAATTTCATATATAAAATATAATATTTATGAAAATATGAGCATTTTCTGTCAATATCTTAAGATGATTTACTCTATTGGGGTAATTTGAATCTTTTGGGTTGGGTTAAAGAGTGCCTTAATCTCGAAGTGTCATTCTGAATGTAGTTAAGATCCCTATTTAGCTGTTTCTATATAATCATTACTATTAGAGAAAAGTTTTTCGGAAAAAATCTTATAGTTGACAAAACAGAAGAAAAAAATAGAGAAATTATTTATGATAATGTTTAAAAAGGGATGTAACGTCCTAGTCTTCTACCCCTGTAGGCTGTAATCGCACTTCTCCCCCTGTTTTAATTGCCATTTCACAGCGAATGATTTCACTCGTAATTTGACACCCCTTAATTTGAACACACTAGTTGTATTTTGCGACGGGCTCTTTTTTATTTAGGTTCTATATATTCCATAATTATTTTGCTTTCTTCGAACTGTCTATGTCAGAAAGGTACTGCGACGACCACACTGCTCTTTTAATTGAAATAATATACAGTGAAATTTAACAATGAAACAAAGTACGATGAAAAGTATAAAATGAAAATGTAAAAAATAAAATGATACATTTTACTTATTTAATGAAAAATAAATACAATTTATGGTAAAAAATAAAACAACGAAATGAATAATCCTGGCTGGATATTTTTCTTTCAGATGCCTTCTTGCTTTGACGGCCGCCGTCTCGCACTCAAAATTAAAGACTCGGTTTTGTCCATTCGGGATAGGTAATTCCCAAAACTTTTAATTCTTTAATTGCTTCTGTGACCGTTCTTATATAGGATGTTGTGAAAAAATAATTCTTGTATCCGCTTGTAAAATAATGATGGGGGGGGGCAATTCGGGTACACCTCTCCCTGGATACGGCCATGATTGTAGCATTGCCTGAAATAAAGTCACGACATTAATGGTGATGTAAAATACACAGGTTGAGCTAATAAAAACTGATGACTCATAGATGATGGTTATTCACCCCGTAGTATGCATTGCAATACAAGCGCATTTTTTAATGTCAAGACTTTCTTTGGAAAAAAAAGAGAGGTTAAACTTCAGACAAGCTCTATTTCTCTTTTGTTGCACATTTGTGACCCAACAGTTGGTTGGGGATGTAATAGGACATTTAGGCCTGTAATAGGATAAGCTATGAAGCAGAGGAGGTAAATGAAAAAAAAGGAACAAGGGTGCTTATATATATATTTATGTGTTTATAGTTTATATATCTATATCATTGATATTTTTATATGCAATATAGTTTGTTCTTGGAGAAGCTTAGCTTAATCTGTAATGGGTGTGTACACAATTGTTAATTTTTAATTGGAGGTAAGGCAAATTTTATCAAATGACTAAAAAAAGCTAATTTTATGGAATTTCTAGAAAATAAAAACCCTGAAGCTTTTGGGGGAAAGGAGGAGAGAGAAGGCCATCCCCTGGCTACTTGACTAATGAAAATGGAAAATATGTATTTTACGCTACCTTAAGAAGTTTCTGATGGGTGAGAATAATGCATTAATTCTTCGTAACAAAATGGAAGAGGAACAAACACAATCTGCTTCTGGATTTTTTTTTTTTTTTTTTTTTTTTTTTTTTTTTTTTTTTTTTTTTTTTGCTTTACTAGGATTACTATTCATGTTGATAAAATCTGATAACCAAATATGCTCTGTAATGTCCAAAACAGCTTTTAGGCTTCCCTGAAAAAAAACTTTCTGTTTTTTCAAAAAAGACTTGCGGATGGGCATTTGTGTTATCATTAATAAGAATTTCTCTGCAAGTATAGCTTACAATAAGTGAAATGAAACTAACTAAATCTGAGTTGAGATGGGTTTTTAATTTCATTATAAACCACCAGGCTTCTTTGACGCTAGCATAATTTGCATTTACATTTTTCGTTTAACAGGGCAACGAGTAAACTGAAAAGGTATTTTTTGTACCTATAACAACTAAAGTTAGGCTAATATGACCTCCTCCTAACGTTACCGAGTAAAATCCTAAAATTGTCTAGAATATTTTATTTTGCTATAGCTACGGTTAAATTCTTGTAATACTAATTTAATTGTTATTTTTTAGATTAACTGGGTAACAGGGAGGAAGAGGGGGGGGGGGGGTATAATTGCAACCAAAAAGAGTCAAAAAAAAAATCAGTCTCAAAGACAAAAAAACAACGTTATCTAACTCTACCCAGCGAAATCATAGGGTTTCCAATTCATTTTAAATTATATGCTAAATCGCTTACACTGGCAGTTCAATAGATATTTTGACTCTCTTTTTGTTTCCACTAGACTACTCTTCACTATAATTGGCTGTAAATTTCTTGTATTCCACACAAGAAAATACTCCCTCTATTAAAATGTTTTTAACTGTAAAAAATAAGCAAATAAATAAATGGCCGAATGTTATCAGTCAGTGCTTATCAGAGAATTACCACTAGCATATAAAGATGCTGGTGGATGTTTGAATATCTCGCCAAATCTTAGTGGTGGTGCGAAAAAAATGTAAGAAACGATAGAAACTAAATGTAAGAAGTTTGGAAACAAAATACATTTTGCTATTCATGGACTTTTGGATCCTTACGCTCGGAATTGCTTTTGCTCTTGAAAGTGCAAAAAAAAGAGCAAAAACAATGTAATAAAGATGCACAAGTTAAAAAAAAAAGATGAAAACTTAAATAAAAACAAAAAAATGTCCATCATGGTTGCAGCAGTTGCTGTAGTCTAGTAAGAGGCGAACCACAGCCCGTATTAACCAAAAGTTAAAAAATGTGTTAAAAAAAAACTGCCTATTGGAAAAAAATTGCCATTCGGCAAGGATTTAGGAATGGTAACTATTTTTTCCGTTCATATTAAAAATAAAACTTTATAACGAAAAGAAAACTATCGTCATTTTGGAAAAAAACCTAAACCCCTCGAAATTGGTGTCTGATCGAAACGAAAACTTAACCATTGGAATTAGCATGGTCAAAAACCTTATACATGAGAATTACAGTCCCCTGCCTTGAAAACAAGGAAAATCACTTTTTGGCGTTTGTAGCTCTGATATGTCTCCTTTTTTCTTACCATTGCTAGCGGGCTATCAAAATATTATAGAGAGACATTTTTGATTGGAACGTTATGGTAAAGAACAAACTCTAGCCCATAGTAACTAAGATTTCAAAATAAATCATCATGTGTATTATGAGCAGACACTTATCTTTTGACCAGAAAATATAACACAAACATCTTTTGAAAAGTTACTTCTCGGTGATATGGTATCATCAGGGACGTATCGAGGATTTTTTTTTCAGGGGGGGGGGGGGTTACAAAAGGTTTTTTTTGTACCATACTTGAATGACATCGCTACCTTATTCCTAGAACTAAGAAAAAACCATAGGCCTTTCTCCTGTGTGTAATTATCTGAAAATAAAACAACTCCAGAGGAAAATGTTTAGATTAAATATAACTCACAATAGTTGACAATTAAAAGTCGATTGTACAACAAGAAGAAATGTTTTCATTTACGTTACGTCGCATCGTGGTTGCAGTGGTATTGGCAACCTAGTATGAGACGAACACGTCCCATAGTAACAAAACAATATCCGAAAACTCCTAAAAATGTTGTCAGATCGAAACGTAAAGTTCACCGTTAGAACTGTCTTGTCCGAAAACCCTGTAAAAGAAACTTATATCCCTTCTTTTTCTTCACCGCTAGCGGGGCAATGGAACATCATAGAAACCTGTGATGCATTTTATTTGAAGAGAAATTTCCATATATATGTGCCTTTTGTAATTAACAACGTATATTGTTAAAAATAAACTACAGATTTTTGACAATAACTACAACTTCGTATACAAAACGATGTTATATTGGGTACGATGGCATATTTGAGTGATTAAAATGTCTGATTCTCAGGAGTTACTTGTTGACTAGATCCGTCTAAGAAATAGCCAAAGACTTTTTCCTGTGTGTTTACATATAAACCTGAACACTGGCACATTTACATATTGAACCGAACACAAGTACTGTTTTTTTTTTTTTTATAGAACTGAATTTATCAATCTACAATCTATGTAAGTCAAAGTTTGAAATTTCAAAACACTAGTCTCCGACAAAAAGATGGTTTAAAACCTATTTTTCAGAACCACGTGGTTATGATTTTCTTGTTTCCACATCTATTGGAAATATTGTAGTTGACCCCAAGAAGGGAAGAGCGATTTAGATGTGATGTGGAAAACCACCATGTAAAAATCTCTTATTTGTCTCCTGTCCTACAATCAAGAAAATCTTGTCATCCACTAGGCCAGTGGTTCTCAAACTTACTTAGATACCCATAAAACATTTAGGTACCCCTTCTCAGTTACCGGTACTAAGTAAACAATAGCTAAAATATAAATAAAATTGCCAGTCCTAGATTTAAGGGTTTTTTATTTTTTGTTGGCCGGCCGCGTACCCCTTAAAAGTTTTTGCGTGCCCCCAAGGGGTACGCGTACCACAGTTTGAGAACCACTGCACTAGACTTATTTACTTTATTTGACAGACTCTACGTTCTCTTGTTTTTATTTTCAATTACTTTTGAAGCTAAAACAAAAAATCTTCTTGTACAGCCAATGAAACTTCTCTGTAGCAATACCAAAATTATCCAGAACTGGCACATTCTTCTCCCTTTCTAAGTAATATACAGCTCCTGTAACCACAACAGTATAAAAATGTAGTTCTTAAATTATTTATCGCAGTCATTCTTTATCCATAATTTCAGTTATATCCGTTGAAACTTACATAATGAACTATATCGATCCATTATGTCTTGAACTATGTCTTGTATTATCTTGTCGAAAGATAAGCGCGTATAAATACTGCATTCACTTATTACTTCATATATGGTTAATACCTACGATTATGACGTCTATCACCAAGATTGACCAAAAAATGCAGTTTTTAGTAAAAAAAAATTGGTTCTATTAAAAAAAAAAATAATTACAAATGGCACTAGATCTAGTAATTTCCTTTAAAATGAGTCATTGAACAAATCTCTACGATGTTCCAGTGCCAAGCTATCTATGGAAAAGAAAAAAAAGATGCCATTTAGGCAGAATGCTGTAGTAGCTGTCCTTGAATTTCCTTTCTTTTAAGATATCAGCAACACGACGGGTAAGCTAGTTATAACTACAAATACTTAAATAGTTACAGAAAAATAAATCAAGGATTAATTATGATAATTATTGTAATTAACTTAACATAATAAATAATTTATTATTGATTCATAATTAAATGAATGATTAACAAACAGATAATTAAAAAAGCTAATTAAATTACTAAAATAAACACTTATGCACACAATCTCTCCTTGAGATGATAGAGAGTATAGAACGTGAATTTGAGGCTTCAGTCTAATTCTATCCTAACTTGAAGCATACTTCTATGTTCACATACGTTGCATAGCGTTAGACCCAAATTTTGCTAAGAATATTGTCCAGAATCAGAAATGTGACGAGATGTATTCACGAATAGACATAGGATATAAAATCGAATTTTGTCCTCAGTCTGATCTAACCCAAATTCGAAGGAAAGTCCTATCGTGAAATAAATCACTTAATCCTAATCCCAAATTTTTAGTCAGAAAAGTAATTAGAGTAACACAAGTGACGAAATCTTCTGTAGTTAGACAAAGCACATAGAACATTGGATTGTGAGGTCAGTCTAATTGTACCTCAAATTGGATTAATTTTCTTTGATTATCTTAGATTATTCAGTCTTAAACCCCTTTTTTAGGTCACCCTAGATTAGAGATGAAAGATCTGTAGATTTTTTTTTATGCTGTTAGAATCAAATTTTTTGCAGATTAATCCTGGAAGAAGATGAAATTCGCCTCTATTTTTCGACGGAAAATTCAAGAGAATATCATGAACTATTTCCAGAAGAGCCTCCTTATTTAGTTATTGAAAGTCATCTAGCACCTGGAGTGGAACAAATAATCCTCTCGTATCCTCGTTTTATGAGTGTATCCAAACTCGGTCTCGAAGATCTTACTAGCAAGGTATGGTTTATAATATAAGTGAACAGTTCAAGAATTTTTGGTAACTGACAAAGAGCCTGTTCGATTTGGTTGCTGTGGAGGATCTGGCTGCGTTTTAATGGGACTGGATGAAGGGTGCTATGAAATCACTTTTGTTTTTTCTTGTCAGGTGATTATGTATCAGGCTCGTCCATTAAATTTTGACAAAAGTATTATATCTATTATTAATATTATTTTAGCCAAATTAAAATTTTCAAGCTCCTACTTTGGGATTTTAGCAACAATGAATAATTTATAATTTAATTGACCATCTTAAGCATTTTTGACCTGGAGGCTGTAAAAAAGTTAGTTTCTTGGGCCAGATTGCTTGAATTAGATTTCAAGAATTACTTACGTATCTAATAACTTTTTGCCCCTTAACTGAGGAGAAGAAAAAAATACATATGATAATTTTGACAGAACAAAATACATTTTTAAATGTTCCTAAGATAGACCGATTTAGAGGGTGTTATTTTTGAGGTATTTGACTGTGGATAACATCCAAAATAGGATTTTCCAGGATTTAGGTGAAAGTTAACCGAAATGTACCGCATATATAAAAAAAAGTTGCTTACTGAAGATGACGCACAGGCTGTTAGCCCATCTTAGTATCAAGAGGATGCTGGACCAAGTGCTTACGTTGGGTTCTGTCTTCTGTATGTGGGCGAATAAACTCCACCGGTGCCTTGACCTATCTTTGACCCTGCTGAGTAGATCCTGAGTTTCGTCTCGATGTTGATTTCATTTCTAGTCCATAATAGTTTGAGGAGCTAGCCATAGACAGACGGAGCTTTGTTAATCTCTCTTAAATTTTACTAGTATCTCCACCACCAGCATCCATCATTGACCCCAGATAGGTGAGCTCTTCCAGTCTCTCAATAAGTTTTCCATGGAAATACGTAGGGTCTTTTCTGTGGTATAGAAATACTTTGTAGTGGGGCTGCTAATCGCAAGTTCTGTCTCACTAGCAGCGTTTGTTACTCTTTCTATTATATTTTGTGCTTTCTGGGAGGAGTCTGCGAAATATTTTAGTTGGTACCATGTTTTAGTCAGAATGCCATATTTTAGTTAAAATTTCCAAAAGTTAAGGCTATATACCAAATATTAACTGATGCCTGAAACCCGTTTTAGTTTTAGAATTTTTTTTTTTTCTTACTTGAAATCTAATAGAGTTAAAGAACAGGAGATCTTGAAAATTTAGAGGTTGTTTGTAAGCAATATTGAGATTTGATTTTTGTTGATTCAAGAAGATTTTATCAGTGAACCCCTGGTCGGCTTCCAACTTGACTTGACTTATGTCCCATCCGTCCTTGAAGGTCGTTTTGGGGCCTCTTCTTTAACCAGTTCATTGATGTGCCTCCTGTAGGTGCTTCTGTTGTCGGCCAGGCGGCAGAGTTGTGGCAGGTTGTAGGGTGAGAAGTTTTCTTTCCATCGCTTCGGAGGGCGACCTCTGGGGCGAGAACCGTGTACTCGACCATCGAAGGTTATCTTCGGGAGACGAGAGCTATCCATGCGTTGGGTATGTCCAAGCCATTTGAGTTGTTGTAGTTTTATTTTGTTTAGTATTATAAATTTGACTTTCGGATTATGGAGAAGCTTGGAGTTGGAGATTCTGTCGTGGTAGGTGATACCAGCGATGCGTCGTAGTGATTTGGTTTCAAAGGCAGCTAGGTGGCATTTATCGTCTGTTTTAAGCGTCCAGGATTCACAGGCATAGATGGCGATCGGAATAATGAGTGAGTAGAAGAGTCTCGTTTTGAGAGTTGTTGTTAAGTTCTTATTCCTCCAGATGGGCATCAGAGCTTTAAAACGGGAGTTCGCAAGTGTCAGGCGTCTCTTGATGTCTTTGAGTTGGTTGTTATCAGAAGTAAGTAAGCTCCTTTAGAGCCTTTCTTATGCAGGGGGATTATCGTGGCTTTGCACCAGGGTGAGGGGAAGTGACATTTTTCCCAAGCAGCTGTGGCAATTTTGTGGTAAAGGTCAAGGAGTTGTTTGTAGTTTGCTTTCAGTGGTTCGGGCTGGATTCCATCGGGGCCGGCAGCTTTGTTTGTTCTCAAGTCTCTGATAGCTGCTTCTATTTCAGAGTGAAGAGGGGGAGGACTTGGATCTGTAGTGGTTATGGGGAAAGTGTCGAAAATTGTTGGGTCTGGGTGGATGTCCACATTCAGTTTATTTTTAAGATGGTTTTTCCATCGAGAGCGGATTCCGTCTGTGGATTGTATTTGGTTTCCATGTTCGTCGAGAAAGGAAAACGCTTTGATGTCCTTCTTATTGGCCAATACCCGCACTCTTCTATACCTGTAGTGGGGGTCTCCTTTCTTGAATGCCGATTCACATTGATCACACGTTTCTTTAATAAAAGCACGATGAGCACGTCTGATGGTTTTCTCTACAGCTCGTTTGAGTTGCTTGTATCGGTCCCGTACTTTCTTTATCTTGCTTGTTCGTGAGTTGGCGCTTTTCGTCGCAGAGGGAGATGATCTCGTCTGTTATCCAAGGTTTCTGATTGTTTTTTGGGGTACCCAGTGTGGAATGAGTGACATCACATATGATATTTGTGCTGCTAGTCACCAGGTTGTCAATATCCTCCTTAGACAGGATAGGTGGAGAGCTTGATGTGAGCTCCGAAATTTTTTCGGATAGAATGGTGATAAAGGTCATACGTGTGTTCTCGTCTTTCAGTAGATCTACTCGAAATTTGGGGGTTTTCTTAGACAACTTTGATGCTGTTTTAAGTCTTGTTTTGAACCTAGACATGACAAGCGAGTGGTCGCTGTCAAAGTAGCCACCAGCTAGCGTGACCGTGTTTAGAATGGACGTTTTCCAACGTCTAGACACGAGGATGTAGTCTATTAAGTTTTTAGCTTTTCCATCCGGTGAGGTCCAGGATGTCTTACGGCGAGGTCTGTGCTTGAACAGTGTGTTTGTAATGACTAAATCGCTGTCTCTGCAGAATTCGATAAGGCGTTCTCCTCTTCTGTTCATTTTTCCATGTCCAAATTTGCCCATTACATCTTCGTGTCCTGTGTGGTTGTTTCGGACGATGACGTTGAAGTCACCAATGACAAAGATTATGTCCTTTTTAGGGACAGAATTAACTAGACTTTGAAGCTGGAGATAGAAGTTTTCAGACTCTTCGTCGTCTCTGCTGGAATCCGGAGCGTATACTTGAATAATTGTGAGGTTGGTGGGTGAACCTTTCAGGTGGATCATGATGATCCGTTCCGTGAGGGAGGTTACGGAGACTAAGGGTTTTCTGGCTTTATTAGACAGTAGGAAACCAACACCTTGTCGATGTTTCCCATCATTACGTCCCGAAAGTAGAAGGGTAACATCTCCATGTTTCTCTTCACCAGTGACTGGAAGATGGGTTTCGGCGAGACCAATAACGTCCCAGCTGTACCGTTTTATCTCTCTTAGGAGTAGGTCTATTTTTCCTTGTTTAGTGAGGGTTCTAGTGTTGAGGGTACCTATTGACATAGTTATTTTTGGGGAAACAATAGCCTCCAGGGTTGGAATTGTCAACGTAGATATATTCGCGCTATTCACGGTCGTCGAGTCGTCGACTGCCCCGGACGCGGTAGCTCTTAACGCATTATCGTCGGTTACCCCGGACGCGGTAGCACTGGTTCTCATATTTGATCTCTTATTCATATTCATCATTAAAATTAAAGAAGAGGTTTCTTGGCTGGCTTCGGGACAGCGGTAAGCCACTCCTCTCTGTCCCTAGCAGGAGCTGACTGTATCTATTACCGATAGTGCGCCCTTTTGGTGTCCTGCAACACCAGCAATTTAAACCATTGCTGGGGGAAGATTTATGACTGACGGGATGTATCCATACGCCGATGGGCCCTGTCCAGTGCACATTATAGGGGTCATCCTCCTCCTCCATCTGAATTTAAAGCCCCTAGACGAGGGTGCTCCAGCTATGTTTCAAGACCCCCAAGAGACTGGGTCCCCCCTTGGTCCGCGCCTCACTACCCATGATGTACTCTACATATCTGTAGGGCGTTCCCCTATCCGCCACCCGGGGACGCGCTGAGTGACCTGGGGGAGACCCCTACTGAGAACTCAGAAAGTCTCAGTAGGTCGGCTTCCAAACAAACTATTAAAAACCTAGGGTATCACCATGAAACACTAAAGAAGACTAATCGTTCTGTTAGTATGTGATATAGTATGTTAAGTAAATAGTAAACTAATTTCTATAAGATAGCGCGGGCGAAAAAGTAGTTTGTTGAGACCTTAGGTCCTCCTGTGCCTCCAGAGGCTCCAAGGACATCGGCAAGTAGTCTCCACTCTTTCTGATCTCCTTCTACCGCCAGAACATCTTCCCACTCGACTTGCAGGTAGAATTTTCTGGTGTCCGGCCGATCACAGTTACGTCAGTTTTTAGCAGAATATACGAAAGCTTTGTTGCCGCATGGCTGAAAAAATATCTTTTGAAAGTAACTGATCGAAAGCAATTTGGTAACATCCCTAAGTGTTCGACAGTTCATTACCTCGTTAATTTAATTGATTTTATTTTAAAACACCTGGATGAACCTGGAAAATGGATAAATTTAATTGCAATTGATTTCAAAAAAGCATTTGACCTTGTTGATCACAAAATCCTTTTAGAAAAAATGGCGGAAAAAAATATACCCAGCTTTATTATTAAAATCATCAAGAGCTTCTTAACAAATAGAGAGCAAACTGTGAAGTATAAAGACCAATTTTCCACTTTTCTGCCAGTTTTTTGTGGAATCCCACAAGGAACGGTGATCGGGCCGCTGGGCTTCCTCCTCATGATAAATGAAATCGCTGCTAAGCTGGGGGACAGATGGAAATACGTTGACGACTTGTCCTTAACGGAAATCGTATCTAAGGATTCGAAGAGCAATGCTGCTGGTATCATTGACCAAGTTACCTCAGAGGCGGCTGAACTTAACATGGTCGTGAATAAAGACAAATGCTCGGTCACGACATTTTCTTTTCTTCAGAATACTCAACCGTCTTTCGAACCTCCTATCGCTTCCGAGCTAATAAGCCATAAAATAACTTTACTTGGAGTGGTGATTTCTTCTGATCTCTCATGGCGGGAGAATACAAAGACAATTGTAAAAAAAGCTAACGGCACAATCCAAATGCTAAAAACACTGAAAAAATTTCGAGTTCCTAAGGATAAGCTGAAACTAATATTTCACACTTTCATCCGCCCCTTAGTTGAATATGCTTGTCCGGTTTGGCACTTTGCCCTTACCCAGGATGAAATTGATAAAATAGAACGAGTTCAGAAGAGATCACTGCAAATCATTTATGGTGGATCCCCTCTACCTTACTCCTTTTACCTCAAGGAATTTAAACTTGAATCCCTTTCTTCCCGCCGAGGAAAATTATGCCAAAGATTTGGCTCCACCCTCCTTCAACATCCCATCTACCGATCATTCCTTCCCCCACCTTTTGTCCCTATAAGATCTCGTCCCCCCAGGGAGGTGGCTGAGAAAGTTCCGAAACTAACCCCAGTCCACTGTAACACCATGCGTTATAGTAAAAGCTTTGTGCCAAGCTTTGTCAAATATTATAATGATCTCTAGTGTTTTTATTGTTTAGTTTATTTTTATCCTGACGAAGTTTTACCGGATAATTTTATTCTCAATCTCAAGTGTTTTTATCCTGACGAAGTTTTATTAGACAACTTTATTTTGTTAATTATGACTAAGAGACATCATATTTGGGCTTTGCCCACGAGAGCTATGTCTTGTTTTTTAATTAAATGAATTTGAATTTGAATTTGAATAAGCACATTATCTTATCAGTTGAAAGACGTGGGAACTTATGCAAAAACCCCATAAATGATGCATTAGATGAACAGAGGTCTTATTAGATTCTAAAGAACAGAAGTAGAAAGATGACCTCTTTCTACTTCTGTTCTGTGACGCAGTGGTGGGTTAGAAAGATTTTCTAGTCGGTGATAGTGATTTAAATTTAAAATCAATGGCTTTTACCGTGTTTGGATAGTTAGCACTTATTTAGTTTTGGTTTAACCGAAGGATCTTCACATGATATTAATTATATTACTGTTATGGTTCACATAATTATGTAGCTCACATTATGATAAGACCTTACATTTTATCTCTTACAATTGAAAGGAGACAGTGTTGTAATTTTCAACAAGTTAATTGAACCTCAGAAGAAAAAAAAGACAAATGGCTTTTCGTATTGTCTACAATAAAACCAGCTTGTGTTTATCTTCCTTTTTAGTTTAAATCTTGGAATTTTTATCGTATTTTCTGAAGCTTAGGGTGAAAAAAAAAATCAAAAGAAGAATGCATTGATTAGAGTGATCAAATTGATTGTATATAAAATATTTTCCATAAACTGGATATTTCGTAAATTTGAATAAAAATTCATAGTGACAAATATTGTACTACAATAAAGCCCTCTTCTATTAAATAATTAAATAAAAAAACAATTGCATTTTAACTGAAAGTAAGGAGTGACATTAAAACTTAAAACGAACAGAAATTATTCCGTATATGAAAGGGGCTGTCCCCTCCTCAACGCCTCGCTCTTTACGCTAAAGTTTTTTATTGTTTTAAAAAATAAAGTTGTGAGAAAAAGTCAAACTTGAGCGTAAAGATTGAGGCTTTGAGAAGGGGACAGCCCCTTTCATATACGGAATAATTTCTGTTCGTTTTAAGTTTTAATGTCATTCCTTACTTTCAGTTAAAAAAACTTGTTTTTTTCTGAACGTTTTTGAATTAATGCAGGTTTTGATTTTGGCTCACCGTAGATGAATAATTAAATGAAATTTGCATATTTATTTTACTCTTTTTTGGCTAACTGGCTATCTCAAAATTTTGATCGGGTGACTTTGGGGAAAAAATGAGTGTGGGAGGGGGCCTAGACGCCCTCCATTTTTTGATCACTTAAAAAGGGCACTAGAACTTCCAATTTCCGTTCGAATGAGCCCTCCTGTAATATTCTAGAACCATTGGGTCGGTACGATCACCCCTGGAAAAAAAAAACAAATAAACACGCATCTGTGATCTTTCTTCTGGCAAAAAATACAAAATTCCACATTTTTGCTGATAGGAGCTTGAAACCTTTACATTTGTTTTTTCTGATACGCTGAATCTGATGGTGTGATTTTCATTAAGGTTCTATGACTCTTAGGGTGTGTCTCCCCCTTTTTTCAAAAATAAGACAAAATTTCTCAGGCGCATAACTTTTGATGGGGGAGATTAAACTTGATGAAGTCAGCATAAAAAACTGATTCTTTTGATGTATCTATTGGTATCTAAATTCCGTTTTTTAGAGTTTCTGTTGCTATTGAGCCGGGTCGCCCCTTACTTACAGTTTGTTGCCACGAACTGTTTGAAAAAAAGGCAAGTTCATTGTTATTCATTATCATGAGAAACAAAGTAATCAAGGTGGATGTCTTAGGCTAAGCTATAGAGATTATAACAGTCTGGAATTCTAAAATTTTAATAGGACGGAATATCGTTCAAAAATTGATGATACCGGAAACTTCCCAAATTAAAAAAAAAAAAATTAATATATTGTGCATGTTTTTTTTCTAATTTCAGATTGACCTCACTGCAATGCTTTGGGAAAAAGGAATAGTAATCACCAAGGAGCCTCTAATTTCTGGATTTGATGGATGATCTTTGTATTCCTTTTTGTAATGTCTTTTTCTGTTCTTTTTGCAATTAAAAAAGAAATTACTTCGTAGAAGAGTTTAAAATAATCGAATTAATATTTTAATTTAAAAATATATTATACAATTTTTATAAAATGTAAGATTTAAAATTAATGGAATGATTCTCATTTGGTCTTAGCAACACATTGGTGTCGAACGTCCATATGTGTTTTTGCTATGTCAATCAATCAATCAATTTATTTAAAAGAAACAGAAAAATTACAAAGCTTTAGACCTTTGGCCTGTGAGAATGGGAGTCTAAACTTAGCATTAAATAATAGCACTAAAATCAAACAGAAGGACAAGAAGAAGAAAATAAGAAAGTAAAAAGGAGAAAAATAACTAAACAACTACAACAAAAACTACCATGCCAACTAACTCTCCACGCATAAAAGGTGGTCGGTCACCTCCTTTTTTAAATTGTCCATAAGAATGACATGGCCGAATTTTAACTGGTAGGGAATTCCAGATGGAGGCACAATATAAAACTGGATTAAAATCCGATCTTATGGTTTTGGTTTTATGAATGAAAATATCCATGTCATTTCTGAGAAAAAAAGAAAACGAAACACAAGATTCCTTTCGTAGTTCAGAATTTAAAAGATATAATCGTTTGAAGAAGTTAGGGAGGAGTCTATGAAAATACTTAAAAATGAAACCAGAGGAAAGAAAGATGTATGTGGATTGACCATCCAATATTTTCATGCAGAACTGGCCTATCACCTCAGACATTAGTTTAATTGTTCTGTTATATGTTTTGAAAACAGAAAAGGTAAAAAAAGGGAGAATGTCGATAGCCATTCTGTTGGAGGGTAGTACATATACGGTTGAATGAGAGAGTGAAAGAGGATCTTTATTATTGAACCAGAGAAGCAATGAGGAAGCTTCTGAAGAACTCCATTGGTTTCTGGAGAGCTTAAGTTTCAAAAGAGCACAGTGATGTTTCAAAGAAATATTTTCGTCCAATAAAATACCGAGGAATTGAACATGTCTATCAGGGGGACAAGTTATATCATCATGTCTGGTAGAAATAGTTTGAACCAAAGGACGAGAAGTAATGGAACCTTGAGATTTTGACACCTTGAGATTTTCCAGATCTTGACAAGAAGGACTGGAGAAGATCTGGAAAAAATAAGTAGACTAGATTTTGCTAAATTTAGGGCAAGGCGATTTGCATCGAACCAAGCAAAGGCTCTTTCTAGAACAGAATACACTTTCTTGATAAGGGAAGAATCATTAATTTCTGAACACCAAAGAGTACTATCATCTGCAAATGCAAATAGTACTACGTCTTGAGCTGCCTCACTAGATGGAACAATGTTGTGTTGACAAATGCGACAGCAACTTCGTTTAGTTTTTTCCAGATACAGCAATAAAAAGATCATTGATGAATATAAGGAATAAAACAGGTCCTAGGATAGACCTTTGAGGGAAACCAAAATCAACACGGAATTGATTTTGAAGCTTAGGGTCAATACTGATAGACCTATCTGATAAATAAGTTTCAAACCAATGATAACTATTCCCCCCTATTCCTATGTGTTCCATTTTGGAGAGTAGGATAGTATATCCTGCTATCTTTTGGAGAGTAGATGTAATCTGGGAAATGTTTGCATTAATCTTTAGAGTTTCATATTGTAATTATCTATTGAAGCTTCAAGTTCGGTAAAGATCGATCATTATTTCGATTCTTGTTTCTCACATCTAAAAACTTGAATTCTACAGGATTTTTTGTTGTGACAGATTTTATTAAAGTATAATATAGGTGTTCGACACGAGAATAGGGATTCCATTGAGTTGGAACTTGCCTAACATTTTCTCCTCAAAGACTTTTCTCATTATTTTAAAGTGAAACGACAGTATATGTCAACACTCTTTAGAAATTTTTTTTAACGCTTCTTCTAGTCCTTGTATCTTTATATACAAAGGGGCCATTTGTATTAAGCCGCATATTATATGCAGCGAAAGAAAAACTTTGCCAGACGCAGCACCATTAGAAGGCTTAATTGGGTTATAAGAACCTAAACTGGGTCTATATAAGCCTTGTAATTATCGACGAAAAAAGCTGAATTACTTAAATTTCAAATTCCTTTACTATAATTAGCTGAATTCAAACATATAGCATCTGTACCCAGGCTTGTTTGATAAATAAAATAAGTTTTAAATGTTCTTGATTCCAGTTCATTTTTCATACTTCCTCACTAACTATATTTTTCGTATGATCATGTGAATGGTCATGTGGCAATTTTTATTGATTACTAAGTCCAAATTGGGGTGACAACGACAATACTACTACTACTACTAACAAATTTTGGTTTTTAATCATCCGATAGAGATATAACGTCTTTGAATTGTATTAGAAATTCAAAACTTTTCGATTTTTATTAACCATACATCTAGCTTCTGGATTTAACTTTACTCCGTATGGGTTAAGAATCATCTGCTTTAACTCTAATTCCTGCTGTATAAGGCGTCTGTAAATCGAATTTCTGCCGGCCGATATTAGATTATCAATGTCCACTGGACTATAGCTCATCAGAGTTCATAATCAACAGCAAATACATATGTGGTAGTCCATGTGTTCTGAAATTTGATTGTATACACAAATACGGCCATCTTTCCAAATATCTGGTTTTATCCAAATCATTGATTATTCAATCAAAATTTTTTTTAGCAATGCCAGCGACGAGATCGGAACATATTCAAACTTTCAATTGCTGGTCAAACTTTCGAATTTTTTTGTCTCTGACCTCCGTACACCAACGGTAAGTTGTAAATGGCATTTTTCCCGTGTTAAATGACAGTATAGCTTGAAAGCTCTATTTCCACCTGAAAACCAATATCAGACGTATAATGTTTGGAAAGAAGCAACAAACACTCCCCACGAAATGTCTATTAATTAATATTATACATTTTTTTTTGTTAATTAAACAAGCAATAATTGGGTGCACATATGTTTATGTTTTTTCTGAAAATCAGTATACTGACATTTTCTGATCTCGGAAAATGAACTAGATAGGTCACGACTTTGAGGGGAAATTTGTTTGTTTTTTTCCTGGGTGATAGTATCGAAACTACGATGACGTCATGACATCATGCAGAATTCCCATTGGAAATTATGACTCATTCTTTACAGCCATCGATAGTCGTTATATTTTTAGATTCAAAGCAGCTGGACAAGTTTATCGTAAAATCAATATAGTGACAGTGAGAATCATAATTATGCAAGTCTGCCCCGCGCCGAGTACCAAGGACAGAGCAAAGCCAGGTCTCCTGCGATCACCTCCTTGGAGCAATCAGAATAAAGTCCTATTCTATGAAAGATGAACAATCTTGAGAAACTGAATTCTCACCAGAATTTCTTAATTCAGTAGCAATTCCTGATTTTCCGTCCCATGACTTAAAACCATAGGAAAACACGACAATTGTGCTAATACGTAACTTAGATACTTCGGAGGGTATGTGCAATGGAACACGCATGGTTGCTACCGAAATATGTAACAAAGTATTTAAAGCGAAAATTATAACTTGGGAAAAAGGTAAGAAAGAAGTTCACATTAATCTACTTTTAGAAGACAAGGGATAACGTTAATCACATATGCGGATTAATGCACATATTCTTCCTGCCTCATCCTGCTAAGAGGCAGGAAGAAGGATGGGGGCAAACCTGCCGCATGCTGGGTGTTAGGGACCGAGAAAAATTCGATCTCCTGGAACTTTATATCATAGGCATTATTTTGGTCTTACTGCACGTTAGACCTACTTGTTAACCAAGCTTTTCTTCAACAGACACCAGCGTTTCCAGTGTAATTTCAACATCTGCTCGAATTTATGCTTAAAATCGTAATAGTAAATTGATTTAAGAGTAACTGTAATTTTAATAATTCTGGATATATGTCACTTAAAATAGGCACTTGAAATGACGATTTACTTTCAAGTGGGTCTTCTTCCAAGATTTTACGACCCTGTAATCAGTACAATAGTTTTTGGGAAAAAAGACAAATGTTACTGCTTCCCAGTGGAAAGAGATTTTCCTTGCTGTTAAATTGGGGGGACTGAAATTCTCTGAATGGAAACCGACATTCATAATTCCAGTGCCGCAGTTTTAATTTCAGTTTGCACTTTTTCGAGGGGTTTCACGCTTTTTCTGGAAATTCTCATAAACTGATTTTTTTTCAAAATGCTTTTGACCATTAAGAGTAGCCGAAATAAAAGTTATCATACCTATAAACATTGATTCTTGCTCACTCTAAGGGTTTTTTTAGACACCTTATACACATAGAGTATTTAACTTGAAACAAATGTATTAGTTAACATGTCCGATGTCTTTTGGTTTGTCAAATACGTAATTTATTGTTTCTGTTATACAAATAGGGCCTTTTTAAACAAAACTGGCTTTAAAACCTACATCTTAAAATATTAAACCAATCAAAAGCGAAAAGGAATATATCTTGAGAGGAAAAAGTAGATCTTCAAAAGCAACATTTTTCTATGAATGTGTTTGAAGATATTTCTTGAGAAAACCGTTTTCTTACTGTGACGCTGTCGCAGATATACTTGCAGAAAAGAAGCCTGGCCAAATAAAACCATCCTTTAAACACTAACTCACTGCCGTTAGGATATATATCTGATCGATTTTTAATTACCACAATTGCTCGCTCTACGTCAGTAATAAAACCTTCAGCGTCTAGTTAACCTGTCGTAAGCAAATCAATAAATTTTATACTGTTTGCGATAAACTTCTTGAAATTTTGGTAGAGGCTAAAAGACTAGGGGCACCAGGGGATAGATATAAATATGGTTTCACCTATGATTATTTCTGGATTGGTGATAGCATATCTTCTTGTTTCTGTGGGGGGGGGGTAGGTAAACAAATCAATTTCAATGTCTAATCTTTTAGCATTTACAACCAAAGCAAAAATTCTTGTAGTCGCAATACATTGGCAAACTCTAGCTTCAAAATCACTTCTTCGTTCACTAGAAGATGTTCTCGACCAAGCAGTCAAAGTTGTAAATTATTTTGAGAGATGTTGAAGTACAAAGCTGCTGAAGCAAATTACAATGGCAGAATTTGAAAGCCAAATTAAAAGGTTGATTTTCAAAAAAGGCTTATGCTTAATTTCTCAATTCAAACAGTCTTGTGAGCACTTTTCTTCGAATCACCCATCGCACATCTATGTGAAAAAAGTATTGTGATATGTAGACTATCCATATTTTAAAAATATTATTTAAATAGTCTTGAATTTGTTACTTCTCTCAATATAATTCACATCTTTGACTGTTTGGTCGAGAACATCTTTAAATGAATGAAGAAGTCGTTTTGAAGCTAGACTTTGCCAATGTATAGTGCAATGCATTAGCAGCTCTAGTATTTTACGAAGTGGGGCAGCCCTTCGCAAACAATTCCCATCCTAAATTAAGCTTAATGTGCTTACTGGTATTAAAAGGTGCATCCCACCTGTCTTTATCCATGATTTAGCCACCAGTTTTGTAAATCCAGAAAACCACGCTTATAGAAACACTATCAATATTATATTACGAGTTCTGAATTCCTACTTCCACTATTAGCAAATCTATTAATTAATGCTTTCTACGTTTATGACAGTATCACGGTGAACATAATAATAAATAAATAAATAACAATTTTATTTTCAAACGCCATAAAACGGTCATGCCGATCAGCAGCAGTTCTTGTCATAATAAGGCACAAAACATATGAAAATCAAAGCAATAGCCATTGTCTAGCAAAATTATTTTCCAAAATACCGACACCAAATTTAAAAAATAATTCATCATGGCGTGTCGAAGGGGTATTAAGTGAAAATAATCTTAGAAGGGAGCAATAAGGGAACACGAAGAAGAGCAAGTCTGGTGAGTCTTTCCTCCATCATTTTATTTCTTAGCCACGTTTTTAATCTTCTAAAGGTAGAAAAATTTCGTTCAACAGACGCCAAACTGAAAACATAATTGCGCTTTGCAAAAGCACCAAAAAAACAACTATTACTTTTATCACTTCGGTAGAGTTTCTAACACTCTGGACAGAAAAATTTTGACAAAAAAAGATTTAGAGCATGGTTGAAAAAAAAAACTCAGAGCGTTTTTTGCTGTTTTTGAACCTGGATTGCCACTGCTGGTGATTTATCACCCAATTTCGTGACTTTTCTCTGTTTGGTGATTTTCTGGTGGTTTTGCCTAAAATCTGGTTATTTTACCATGCAATTTGACTATATTACTACATCTGTATTGCACATTCTGAATACAGTGAGGCAAATCTGATTAAAATGCTATTAAATAGTGTCGATTGTGAGTGGATGGCGGATTTATTGCATATAAAAAAAAAGATCAGAGGAGATGACCATAAGCCATGCCACCTATATTAATCAAGAAGATAATTTAAGAAAAAATAGTTAGCAGCTGCGAGATCTAGGACAAGCTGTGTTGCTTGGCTGGGCTATATCCCGCCAATTGGGCTATACTATTTTCACTTTCGCGGGACAAGTGACTAAAAACCCGAGAGGTGGGTTTTTAGGCTAGAAATTGAATTCACTTGACCCCTTCCCCCCAAAAAAAAAAAAAAAAAAACAACATGTTTGTTTTATCCATTTGGTCAGTTACGTTCTCTGGGGTCTTAGACCCCAATATGATTATAATGTGTCTTAGACTGTGGTTACCACCTTCTAATTTGTGGGTACCTCGCCCCACATCTTCATCACCATTTCTTGAAAATAAAAGTATGTAGATCATTTACCGTCCCAATAAAGATAATATAAACGCATTATACCCTGACGCCTTTTTTTGTGAGCATCTACTTCAGGCCTCTAAATACCAGACGCAAGAAATTCATCCTTATTACAAACAGATTGAAAAGCTATCGAAAAATTATGCGAAAAATATAATGAAACTTTGCATTCTGAATGTTATGGAATCACAACTAAATTATCAGATAACCTACACATAAGTATAGGTAAAAAAAAAAAAGCTCTGCAAACAAATAAAATAGCAACCCCTCCAAGTATGCCGTCGTATAATTGAGAAGTGCTTCACTGAAAGCAAAAAATATATAAAGGCAAATTGTCCTTTGCACACTCGGTTTATTGCATGTATACCATGATCTTATTGAAAAAGAATGTTATGTAAGCTTAAAGGAATACTTAGAAACAAACAGAAAATCTACCTCTGTACTGTTTTGTTCCAAGCTCTTAGCATATCACTTTCAAATTCACCAGATAAATATACTCCAGAGGCCCAGGGGTGATAATTGATAAAAGGAACTGCCCACTAAGTGGCTGTTTTTTTCCAGCAGCGAGAGAACAAGCTCCATTATCTTGCTTTCCGTAAAGCGCTAGTCAATTTTATGACAGCACAAGTAGAGGGGTGATAATTTTGTTCATTTTAAGTTTCAGCTTCGTTCTATCAGCCCATTTAATCCATTGGGCGTATATGCCTAATTGTGATGCATTATTAGGGATTCAATTTTTATCCAGTATGTTCAGAACCTAGAGTAAAAGAAAATCAGACTGAAACAACAATTACAGAAAGTTTTATTGTTACTCAAGGTTAAAACTTAGGAAATGTCAAAAGGGCTCAGAAAATGTCAAAGATTTCATCCAATACCTTAAATACCCTCGCTTCTTCTATGTCGCTTGATTCGTTTGCTTTCCTCAAACTTATACATTGAATTATTAAACCTCTGCAACATGAATCTTGATAGAACAAAGGTTTGACAACTTGTTCCGTTCCCAAAAAAACATCCTGTAATAATTATAGACGAGAGCAACAGAAAACCCATTCTGTTTCTAGCTTTTGTTTTGACACAATTCATGACATTGAATACGCGCTCTACGAAAGCGTTTGACAATGGAAGCGCAAGAAGATCAAGTACAGCAGAAGCAAGACCTCTAAATGAAAACTCACCAGCTATATTTGTGTAGTAGATGGTAGTAGACCTATATAGATCGTTTCTTTAGCCCAGAAAATGCCAGGATATCAATTTTCCCCCAAAATATATAAAGCCATTTTTGAGATAAATACATACATAAATAATTATCGCTCGTGTAACGGGATAGT
>JAQQPU010001867.1:5985-29005 GCA_029168905.1 Artemia sp. Kazakhstan ARC1039 | reverse complement strand
ATGATCCAATACTAGCAAAATATTCACTAAACTTCTTAGCAACAGCTTGTGGTCCTCTAAATTCTTTACCATTAATATCAAATAACACTTCAGGGTGTAACAACTTTTTATTTCTTCCAATTTTATCTTTAATCAGACTCCGAGTTTTTCTAGGGGAATCTGAATTTCGAAAGATATTTCATAATAAAATCTCACTTACTCTAAGGATCCTTACCAGCATATTCTTATAATTTTTATAACGCATTATATTTATTTCCGTGGGATATTTTATTCTAATTATATATAAACGATTTTTCTCAATAATGGATCTCAAAAGCGATTCATTTATCCAAGGTTTTTTTGTGGTAAGTTTCTTTCCTATCAGGCTCTTAAACGGGCAGAAAAGATCAAGCTTTTCTTTCATAATATAATAAAATTTATATAATGATTGGTTCGGATCCCTCTCATCAATTACAGGACTCCAATCAACGTCACCAAGCCCTTCTTTTAAACTTAACGCATTTTTATGTGAAAAATTAATGCGCTTGGTTCGATTCTTTTTATTATGCGGAATATTTATAAGAAAACCAGACATAATTATACAGTGGCCCGATGAATCATTAGGAATAATAAATGTATTAACAGCACTATAAGGTGAAAAATATTATCAATGAGTGAAAATGATGTATTTGCTATTCTCGTTGGCACAAAACATACAGGGTTTAGTCCATAAGATAGTGGGCCATCCAAAACTACAAAATATTTCTATCTATTCTAATCGGATCTGTAGATAGGAGATTCATTAAATCAATATTAAAATCACCCATAACTAAATTAGGAGTATTGAGACTAGCTAATTTATCCAACATACTTTCAAAATGATTTTTAAATTCTATCTGGCTGAATGACGGAGTACGGTAAATAACTGCAATTAAAAACTTCCGATTATTTGGAAAAGAGCATTCAACTACACAAGATTAAAAAATCATTTCAATATTCAGTGGCAAAAAATCAAGCCTCATACGCACTGGTATGCAATTTTTAATCAAAACACCTAGACCCCCTTATTTTTGTCTATTCCGACCGATGTGAAAAAATTGGTAATCTTCTATATGTATATTTTAAATTGAAAAATCATTTAAAAAAGTTTCCCATAGGCTTAATATATCTGTACCTAAATCCGAAAAAAAAAAGTTTCAATCACATCCTACGCAGTCCTCCAACCCCGGCAATTCCAAAACGACATCCTACTTGTATTTATATTTTTTCTTACCAGCTCATTCATAAATATATATTGATTTTTTGGGATATCCAAATTACTGAAGGTATCTTCATCATCACCAGCTAAAATACTTTGAAATATTGACAGAAATGAAAGAGAATTCCGCTCAAATTATTTTAACCTTGATGATGGAATTTCACGATTATCTCTATCCATTATTAATCACATGTTAAGAAAAAACAAACCATGCCCCAAAAGACAAGCAAACCATAATAAAAAAATTAATTGAATCAGGCAAATTGTATTAAGTGAAGTGTTTGGTTTTAGAGTCCAAGCGTGTTTCCCTGTGTGCGCTTGACACACATGGAGAGTATTTTTCAAAACGAGGTCGAGACCGAAGGCCTCGACCGAGTCCGTTGATTTTGAATTGAAGTTATCGAGTATTTTGTAATAGGTTGCATAGGTTAGGTTAGGGAAACACGCTTGGACTCTAAAACCAAACACTTCACTTAATACAATTTGCCTGATTCAATTTAAAGTGCGGGTGCCCAAAGGGCACCCGCATAGGTCGCCAAAAAAAGACGTGTTTCCCTGTGTGCGCTTCGCGCACACAGGGAGAGTATCAAATATTAATCACATGTTAAGAAAAACCAAACCATGCCCCAAAAGACGAGCAAACCATAATAAAAAATAAATATTAAAAAAACAAAAAAAATTAATCCTCATTCCAAGTCGTTTTCTTTCAATACGATTAATCTGCGGAACTTTTAGCCTAACCTCTATGTGTATCTTAACAAAAAAAAAGAAAAAAATAATAAACCATACATAAATTAAAAATAAAAAAACACTATCAATTTACATATTTTCATTCATATTACTTGGGCACTTGAATTATTAATGCAACCCCAAAAATTACGTCATTTGAACATCGAAACGGGATATAAAAGGCACTTCCCTTCGGGCGATGGAATTTTTTTTAATGAAAATCGTTAATCCCCGGTATGGCATCAAGGAATGCGTCTTTGGTAATCGATCCGACTGGTATTTTCATAAGCAGATTCGGCTGAATCCGTTCGATATCCAGGCATCACATTCATGATCTTTTTGTAATTTATCACGTTTCACTAGAAGCAGCTTTCGCACACTACGGATTTCAGTTGGGACATCATCGCTGATCAACAGGTTGCTGTTGTTTCCAGGGAATGTCTTATTCTTAAGCTTGCTAGCGTTCTTCATTATGTCAAACTTATCGTCTTACTTTGGGCATTTCTAGTGCATGATGAACTACCTGTGTGAATAGAACTTTAGCGCGGTCATTATCCTTACAAGCTGCGTTCCATATGATGATATTATTTTCTAGCTTTGCAGCTTCTATTCTCACAATACAAGACATATAATCTTCATTTTTCCTTCTTAATTCAATTATTTCATCCGCGCAGGTTTTTATTTGTATTTGAGGCTAGAGGTTTCATTCTCAATCTTTCCAATTTTCGATTCAGTGTTGTTTATTATATTCGTTTGTAGCGATTGTTCTTTTTCCAAGTTATCCACCCTTTCGGTAAGAGTTCCTAATTGATTGTTGATATTATCCAACTTTTTTCCATTTTCTTTCACAACATCAAGAATTTACTTAACATTCACAGTTAGCATAGATATTTCTGGTTTCGAGCTAGAACTAAGTCCTGAGATGTCATTTCTACTATCCATACCTTCTCGCTTAGCATTTATCCTTTTACGTCCCTTACCCTTAGTCCTTTTATTCAAGGGTTATAAATCAATAATCCTTGAATAATATTGTCACATAAATTCACGCCACACAGAAGTCTTAATTAAGCCTTATTCTGACGAGAGCATTGAATAAACTGAATAGTATATATGCAATAAACCGAGTGTGTAAAGGACAATTTGCCTTTACATATCTTTTGGTTTCAGTGAAGAGCTTGTCAACTTTATAACAGCATACTTGGAGGGGTTGTTATTTTGTTTGGTCGCAGAGCTCTTTTTTGATTTTGACTTATACTTATGTAAATGTTATCTGATATGCCGATTGTATTTCCTCCTAGTTTTACCCATAACAGTGCTACAAAAGGGCATAATAGGGTTATAACAGAGTTCGCTATTTTCGGGCTAGTTTGGGCCAATTTTGGGCTAGTGATTACCACAGACAAGAAGTATTATCATACCTCTTGTCTGTGGAGATTACACCTGTTTGAGACGCACGTTCTTTCAACAGCCTGGCAACCATGAGGATAAATGGTTTGTTTAGTTTTTTGACGGAGCAGAAAATACTTGTTTTTTATTTCTAGTTCCTATTCACATCTAACGCCTAAATAGGTAGGGCTATGCAATGTATACATTTTTCTAATCATAAGTTACTTTAATAAGCAGCAGAGATAAGCTGCACTCTCGCTGAGGTAGCCTAGTATTCTAGCTATGGGGCTTTTCACTCATATCTTCTAAAATGGTTGCAGTAGGAAAGTGAAACTTTCAGGAATGAACTTAGGCCCTAAATTGTGCTCCAGAAAGGTAATTTCTATCTCCTATTTAAACCTCTATCTATTTCCAAAGTTTCAGAAATTGTGTAGGCTAGACTAGACTAGAAGAATTCTTTCCATTACTTTTTGGTAAATAGCCTATCTAGTTGGCACAATAACTTAGCTAGGATGAAAATGAAAACCTTCATTTGATGCCTTTCTTTATGCTCTTTCATATGCTCTTTCCTAATTCAAGAATTGCTTCTGGGGCTAATTGCATCTTGAGCCCTTAAAGAGGCCCCAAAGGTATTTTATATGAATAATGAAAGGGCATAAAAAAGCATCAAATGATGTTTTCACTTTCATCCTAGCTAAATTATATGGGCAACTGCAAATTTACCATGAATTTTACCTACCCCCACACCCCTAATGTGCAAATATAGGCTAGACCCTGAATTGTCCACAGCCAAGTTTCAAATCAAAAAAATTCAGCACTATTTTTGTTGATGGCATTCAAAAAACTTGAAATGATAGGAAAACAGTTTATATTTGAGTTGCCTAGTGACTGAGGTTTGTATTCTTATACATAAGTAGGTCTATTTTTGGAATATATTACTGTTGGAACAACTTATTATTAAGCTAGTGATATGTTTTTACACTTTTTAATAACTTAACTAGTGTTGATATTTTTTTTGTGTGGTTACAGAAATGAAATACCCTTGGGGACCCTTTAAGGGCTCAAGATACAACTAGCCCCAGAAACAATTCCTGAATTATGAATGATCATAAAAAATGCATCACATGACATTTTCACTTTCATCCTAGCTATGTTATTGTGCCACCTAGATATTTACCAACTTTTTTTGGAGTTTGCATTCCCTTAACCTTCGGTTTTTAAAACACAATGCTAATGACATGAGTTGGGTTTTAGCTATTTTAGGATTAGTTTTTTTTAGTTAAGATGTAGTAGGACTGATGCCCTGTGCCTTATAAAGACCAACTCATAGGCTAATTTTCACATTACTCTAAACAATCCTTTTTAGATCTGAATATCTTGCCTTTTATGGTTAATTGATCATTCCCTGATAGTTCCAGCTTAACACCCTCAGCAGCTCCAGAGATTTGCTCTTTTGACAACTGGTAAGATTCTAGTTTAGCTACATTTTGCTATTTTGTAAAGGGGTTGGGCTAGGAAAATAAAACCTTCAGTAATGAATCCAGGGCCAAAAGCATACTCTGGGAAGGTATTGCCAATCTTCTATGTTAGGCTATCCCTCTAAGCCTTCTAAGCCTTAGAAATTTGACTGCTTAGCAGGTCTATATCTAGGCCTATAGAAATTTTGACAAAACAACATTTCATCTTAATTTTCAGTCATCAGTTTCTTTTTCTCTGGAATGCATTTCCTGTTATTTGAGTAGAATTTTAAGCCACATCAATAATTTTTTTTCTAAAGTTAGAAAATGTATTTGAAGATCTTTGAAACCTCATAAATTGGGATTAAGCAAAGTAGTGAAGCTGAAAACACTATTCTTGTACTTCATTTAAGCAGAGAATCTGTTTTGCAAGATTTTACTTTTGTAAAACAAAGATTTTAAAGGTCATTGAAGGTCAGTGCCCTCTAGATAGAGAAAGAGTTGAGTTAGGTACTTCATGATACCTTCCTGGGACACATTTTAATCTATAGACCAATCCTGTCTTCCTCTTCCAAGTTCCAACTTTAATACTCTAAGCCATTTCTTAAAAATACCTTTTGACAATTGGCATCTGTATAGTATGTTCTGATTTAGTTCAACTTTCCCCTCAATATTTCCACAAATATTCATCTTCATACCATTAGTAGTACCTGTACCATATTAGTTGTATTAGTAGTAGTATGTAAATCTTGCCTTTAGGTCATTTGAGCTTTCTTCTCACTATTCCCTGGAATTTTCAGCTTGATTCTGTAAGCTGTTCCTAAGATATTACTGATATACTCTTTTGACAATCAGTATGCACATGGTATGTTTTAATTAAGTTCAACTTTACCCTCTACATTTCCTCAAATTTTCTCCTGAGTATCCCCAGCCTTAGTAGTAGTTGCTACAGAAGTAGCAGTTGAAGTAAGAGTAGTATTAGTAGTAGTAATAATTTGCAAACATTGCCATTTTGGTCAGTTGATCATCCCACTGCATCATTCCCTAAAAGTTCCAACTTAATACCTGTATTTATTCTTGAGTTGCGCCCTTGTAACATCCTGCATACCTTTAACATACCTTTAGTAAATTTAGTTCAACACTCCTATTAACATTCTTTGAAAGCTTTACCTGAATGACCTTGGTCTTTTTCAATCCTAAAGGTCAAGCATGGCCTTTTCCCTATTACAAATATTATATGCAAGTAAAGGGTAAATTGAATAACTTACAGCTATTGCCCTGAGGGCTGTGGGGGGGGGAATCGACAGAGACCTAATTTTTGGACCTTTCAACTATTTTGATCAAAATGAATATCTGAAAATTTTGATTGTATGGGTTTGGAGAAATCATGGGCATTGGGTGGCTCCTCTAATCACTTTTGACCCTTAACAAGGGCACTAGAACTCTCCATTTTCAATTGAGTGTGCTCCTTCCAAACTTTCTACAACAACTACTTCTATACTAAATGCCTTGGTGAAAAACATACTTTGTGTCCACATTTCTCTTTACTCGGGCAGAGCTATTGCTTTGCCTGTGATAATAAACCTGTCAGTTAATGAATATTGTAGTTGCTCCATTTTCCAACATGAAGGCCAAATTAGATTAGAAGTTTTAGTCCAGAGGATTTGTTATATTTATTTAATTGTACTTATCATGTGAGTATGTTGCTCAGAAAGTGGTAACTTACACTGAATTATTTGATTAGCAGAGGCTGATTATTTCATTTTCTAGGTTGGTTTTCAAGCTAAGAGAATCTATCTAGTATTTTGAGATCATTTACAGAACAGTTATTTTTGTCAGCTTGTCTCTATAGTTTGATTTGTTGTGAGTAATAAATTCTTTGCCAAGTTTTGTATTGAATTCTATATTTTTTTTTTAAACATTCAAATCATCAAAAAGCCTAGCATTGAAGTACTTTTGAAAGTTTTTGAATTATGACTAGGGTTGCAGATAAACTGCAAAACATTTTCCTGGGTCATAGTTTAGGCTTTAAATATGAATGAGGAAGTCTTGCTGTTCCAAGTTAATGAAACTAATGAAAGCCTATATTCTGCAATTCTAATATAGATTTTATTCAGAATTAAAATGAAAAAATATTGATCTGAACCTTCATGGATTTCTCTGCTAAAAACAGAAAGAAAAAAATATACCATTTCTGAACGTTTTTGTTCATGAGGCAGTTGAACCAGCTACAGAACATATTGCTAGGCTTTAGTTTTGACTTAATTCTGATTATAAAAGCATCATTTTTGTAGTCCACTAAATTTTCCAATATAGCAATGGTTCTGATAGGTGTCTTTAGTGCTGTCTGAGTGGCAACCCTGACTATTTAACTCTTTTTCTATGCTGTTTGCAAATATAATATATGTATTCATCAAACAGAATCAAAGGCATTAAAAAAGGGGCAAAAAAAAGAAAAAACAAATCAATCCCATTTATGGTGCTGCTGACTGCTGAAGGAGTTGAATCAATGCTTTCAATAGTATTAAGATAAAGTTGGTTTTACAGTGCTTGGAAGGGGTCATTGTAGTTTGTTGCATTGCTCTTATTTCTAGGGACATTGGACCTCAACTCTGCTGTGTGGAACTGAAGGACCATATCCCAGTGCTTTTGGCAGCATTATATGTTTTATAAGTTGCAGTGATTAACTTCAGAGGCAATACTATGGACTTGCCTCAAATTTCAAATATGGTTGAACATATCACCATTCCTGAGAGTTCTGTTGTAAAACAAGGTAACTTATCCAAGTATTTAATTTTTGTTAGCAGAATAAAAAGAAAGCTGCTTTACTTTAGTAAACTTTTTTTTCCATCTCTTGCCATTAGTGTCCTCCCAAGTAAGAATATAAAAAAAACGTAAATGCAGTGGTATAAAAACTTGGATCTAGTCCCTAAGAGTTGAGGGCAATAAAAGGACTTGTAATGCAACAGAAAAGATTAATTCATTAGCCATAATATTTCAAGTTTCAAAGTGACAGCCAGTCCTCAGGTAGAGACGTTTTCTCTGACTCTTTCCTGTTTGCAGGCATATATTAAAACAATCACCAAATAGTGACTTTTGTGGGCAAGTCAGAAATTTTATCTAAGGGTCTAGCTTCTGTCTCTTTTAATAAGCAGTGGTTTTGAACCAAAATTGCCTAAAATCTTTTTTCAAGATATTATTTGATGTCTGTCTGTTTCCTGTGATTGTATTTTCATGATTAGACAATGTAGGAAATGAAAATTTGTGACAAGATACTCTGCTGGTGATAAAGTTGATGCACCCATCAATCTTCTTTTTTTGGTCACTGCTAAGCACCCTTTTGGAAGCTAACCTACAAGCTCTTGGTTTGTTGTCTTTTGAGGTTTTAGTCTGTGTTGTTTCTTTGGCAAAAAGGACATGATTTGCACAGTTTTATCTAAATCACCTGTATTAAGGACTGTCCAGGTGTGGACAGTCCAGGCTGGTTTTGTATATTTCAGTATAGATCTTGAGTAAGGAGGAAGGGAATGCAAACAATATGATTTGAGAAGTGATAGTTGAACAGGCTTTATGTAGCTTCCCCTTTCTCACCCTGCACACATTCACTTATATTCCAAGAACTGGTTGTATTTTTTTCTTTTTTATAAATACTTATTATTTGCTCAGTGTAACTGTGTGCAATTATCTATTAGATAGCTTATCAAAGATATGTTTTATTTTACTTTAAATGAATTGTCTTTATCTTTGTTGTAAATAATATCTTCACAACATGGTAAATTTGTAAATTGGGTTCTCTGTTGATTTTATTCAATGCATGTCCTGAGAATTAAACTTGAACCCTATTGAATCTGATGATAATTTTACCAGATATTATCTGATTTGTATCTTTGTGTGCTACTAAAAATGGACTTGCCATATTTGCTGGCAATTTAAAAACCTGGAAAAACAAAGAGTGTTTTATTGAGGGCAAGGGCTAGAACACGAAAATTGATGTTTTAGAAATCAAAAATGATTTATTTAAAGACAGCTTTCATAGCCATAGATAAAAATCACAAACTAAATGTTGCTGTCATTTACAAACCTAGTCTTAATGCATTTTGTTCGAGGCATTGGTAAAAAACGCCACAAATGAATGTTTAAATCGATTAGTTCTGCAAAGCACTGCCACTAATTTGTTCTTCTTTCTGGCATTAACTACTGAGTTGGTAGCAGGGGGTAGAAAATGTTGGTGCTTGGGACTAGCAAGGAGAAATTGCCCAAAACGCATTATCAACTGAAACCTTTGATCTTTATGAGTTTCAATCTATAAAGAATCAAGAGCAGACTTATAATCAACAAATTTTTCTCCAAGGATGATTCTAACTGCTCGTTTTTGGACTCCTTCCACATCATCAGTTAGATATTTGATATCATGAATCTGAGGCCCCCAAACAGGACATGTATATTCTAATATGGGATGTATCTGTGTTCAGCTGATTTACTGGGAAACCTAAGCAGCGCATTGAAATCAAAGAACGTAGTGCAGAGTTGCCTTTCCGGGCTAGCCCTTGAACATGAGCATTAAATGATCAATTGGCACTGAAATTAATTCCCAGGACTGCAGCTGATGATACAAGTGGAAACCAGGGAGCTGGGCAAACAAGATCTTGTTTCAGTGGAATAAATCTTACAATTTTGGTTTTGCTTTCATTGATCTCCAAACTATTTGTGCTACATTCTCCCTTGAATTCTGCTAAAAGATCCAGGCTGAATTGGGGCATAGCTTGGGTTGTATCTACTGTAAACTTCAGAAGTGCAGATAGATTGTCTATGTATTTGAATCAGTCATACATGTTGTCCATAATATAATTAATTACCGCAAGGAAAAGTAGAGTGGCTAATTTGATGCCTTGAGGGGCTCCACATGTAATCTCTTCCCAGTCAAATTCAAGATCATTTGGAAAGAGGGCGTAGACTCGCTGGTACCAGGAACGTAGAAAATCAATAAAAAGCAGTAAGATATGTTTACTTGCGCCCATTCTTTTAAGATTTGTTGCAGCCACAAGGTGCTTGATGCTTTCTTGTAATCAACAAGTAGCAAATCAACAAAAGCGTCTCCAGGTTCGAGTCATTGTATGATCATGTGATAAACCCTAACTAAATAGACTGTGGTACTACACCCTTTTAAACAGCCATATTGGTACAGGTAAATTGAATCTAAAACTTGCAACATAAGTTTACAATAAATAAAGGGCTCAGTGACTTTGGCAAGGTTTGGCTTGATTGAAATGGGTCTTAACTGATCACAACTTTTGGGAGGCTTCACCTTTGGAATGACATGAACATAAACTTGTTTCTAAGGCTGGGTGAATGACTGATCATTGAAGTACTAATTAAGAGGTTTCACAAGAAATATAGCGTATTCACGCAAAAGTTTTACTGGCAATTCGCCAGGATAGGAAGCACAGTTATTTTGCAGAATCCGTATCTCCCTGTAAACATCATACTCAGAAACTTGCTTTATTTCATCACATTTGCAGTCTTCTATCAGAATATTCAACTCGACTTCACTCAATGATAGAAACATGGTACAGATTTCGGTTAAGAAAGAATTGACTTCTTGTGCGGATATCAAAGTCCCATCTGTTTTCAGCATCCGTAGCTCACTACTAACAGATTATCCGGTCATCTTTTTAACTGCCGAATGCCTCTTACGCGAATCACCGTCAAGCAAGGGGGTAATTTTCTCAATAACATACTTCTTTTCAGCTTGTCTACTGACACTGACAATGCGGTTCCGTAACTTGTTAGCAGCTGAAATACACCTCGAATTGTGTAGTTGGCATCTAGGTTTGATCAATTGCTTTAGGTCTTTCGCGATCCACCGCTTGTCAGATTCAAAAACTGGCACTACTTTAGTCGGGAAAAATTGATGGAACTTTTCGAGCAGCAGGGAGTTGAGTGTTTCAGCCTTGAGGTTCAAGTCAGTGGTTGAGCATATTTCTTCAAATGAGTAATTACCACTCCATTGACCAAAGGCACATATAGAGTCCCGGTTCAGATGATAAACTGTCACTTTGCATCTTTTCGGTTTTGGTATGTTGCTCATTGCTTGTAACAGGATTACAAAATGATGAGAAGTTTGCAATGGGCCCATTTAGAGGGGAGGACGGTAAAGTTCATTGACATTGGTAAATATCAGGTCTAAAGTTCTGCCGCTTTGATGCGTGGGAATGTTCACTACTTGTTTCAATTCAAGTGCATGGGATAGCCACTGTTTGTTGGTCTGGTTAAAGTCACCTCCAACATTAAAGGCAAGGGTCGCATATATACGTCGAAACTTTTCAAGGCAGGATTGCAAGTAAATCACAAGCTTCTTTCTGTTTTTGGCACTTTCAGGATAATAGACTGATGCCACTATCAGGCACAAAAACGTCTTTGGCAGTTGGGAAGGCTTACATTCAGCCCAAACTACTTCATGACAAGAGTCACTGGGAATACTTAGCAGTTTGGAGGGGAGATCATTAGGAAAATACAGTCCAACACCACTGCCTCTGCGGTTTAGGCCTCTATCATGGTGGGTGTTAAAAAAAAACAAGTGTAGCCTTTGATATATCTGGTTATCATTTGTGATATCCCAACATTCAGTCATGATTGCTATAGGTACACTGGATTCTCGTAAGAAGACTTCTAGTTCGTCCATCTTGTTAGTCAAGGAGCGGGCATTGGTCATGAAAAAAGAGGGAAATTGTGATTTGGCAGACAGGGGTTCAGGACATAAAACAGGACGAGGTTTGCTGGAATCAGCAGAAACAGTCACGTCAGTAATATTAGTGTCACATCACAACATCACATTACTACTAACTACTACTAACAACTCACCACAGCAATAAGCCGCATGAGGCTAACACAGCTACGCACGCTCCTCCTCCACCCCAATCTATTCAAAGCCTCCCTTTTTACACCCACCCACGAAGTTCCCATTTCCTTTAAATCTTTCTTGATGACGTCCCCCCACCCCAGACGAGGACGACCTGCTTTCCGTTTAGCCCTAGACGGTTTGCCGAAAGAACAATCTTCGGCAATCTGTCATTCTTCATCCGCACAACGTGCCCTAGCCACCTCAACCTTTCTTTCATTATGGCCCTAGAGAGCGGTATTGAACCACATTTTTCATATAGCCTATTGTTCGAAATACAGTCAGTCAGCCGGGTACCCAGAACAATCCTTAAGCAATTTCTCTGGAAAACATCTAGCAAATCTTCATCCACTTTTTGGAGCGTTCAAGCTTCAGAGCCATATTTGACCACTGTCATCACTGTAGCTTCTAATATTCTAATCCTGTTTTGCAGACTTATCTTCCTGTTCTTCTAAACTTTTTTTAACTGTGAAAAAACACCCTGAGCCTTGGCTATTCTACTTTTATCATCTTCACTGCTCCCACCATCTTTACTAATAATAGTAGTGGGTGATAATCTTCCAGTTATTCCATTAGAATAGTAAGGGAAAATATTTCAACTATTAGCTATAGTATTTCAATGTTTCCATTAAATAGAAGGTCGGGTGTCTGTTTTCTCTTCTGTATATTTATAAGTTTTTCAAATTCTTTTTATCACTATGGGCTCTGAAAAGGAATGAATGAAAGATGAAAAAGAGATTTATGGTCTAAGGGTCTATGGTCTAAGGTTTATAACAGTTTTATGGTCTAAGGCTGAAAAACAGATTATTGGAATAAATTTGGGAACAAATTCTCAAGGAAAGTGGAAATAAAATCAAAAGAAAAAAATAATGACGGCCACCAAGTGTTTGGTGATTTTGTTTATCCCTAGGTATTAGCCTATTAGTTTTTAATATTTTTTTTTAACAAATTTTTCTATCCGACATATTTTTCTGCCCTGGATCCTGATGAAAGGATAATTTTTCAGGGTTTACTCTGTTTTGGTGGGCTTCTTTGGGCTGAAAAACTTCTTCCTAGCTAAGTTATCTATTATGGGCTGCCTCCCCATAGTAGCTAATATTTGTAGGAATGAATATATAATGACTCGGAAGTAATGGCCTTGAGATTATCTCTGCACGTTTTTGACTTTTGTTGATAGAAGGTTATCACCAGGTTTGGAAAACCATATTGGGCCCAAGATTGCACAAAATGGCTGAGGTCCCATGGACTTCAACCATTCCCGCCATAACTGTCCTGCACATGCAGGTCCCCGTTAGTTAACAATTGCTTTTCCTGAGGCCTTTATAATTTCAATTATTTGTAGAAAATGTATATAGCACCTTGGAATGTTACAACGTTAAAAAAAATATTGTGTTAGGATTTAAATTACTTAGTATGATGATACTTCCGACTTAGAAATGATGTTGATATAGTTTTAACAGCAGAAAAATATGGTTTTAAAAAGGGTAAAGGACGTATCGACCAAATGTTCACTCTTAGATTAATAATTGAGAACTGCCCTTTAAGTCATCAAATGCCTTTAGTCCTTCGGTTTATTGAAGTATTAGACTTCATATTGTCTCTGTAGGACTTTGACTCTTGTTGATAGAAGGATATCACCAAGTCTGGAAATTCATATTGGGCCCAAAATTGCATAAAGCCTCTATTCAAATGGGGGTCCCACGAACTTCTTGCTGTTTGATTCTAAGTTGGCTTAAGCACTTTTCGTAGACTTGAGAAGATGTGTTAGTCCCGTCCTGCATTTCGGTAACCATTCCTGTGATAACTGCCCCGCACATCTCGGTCCCCGTTCGTTAACCATTGATTTTCCTGAGGCCGTAATAAATTCAATGATTTATAGAAAATTTCAACTTGGAATGAAAAAACACTATTGTATAAGGATTCAAATTACTTATTATGATGATACTTTATGCTTAGAAATGATGTAAATAAAGTTATAAGCGAAGAACAATGTGGTTTTAGGAAGGGTAGAGGATGC
Organism: Artemia sp. Kazakhstan ARC1039; assembly: GCA_029168905.1. Classification (NCBI taxonomy): domain Eukaryota; kingdom Metazoa; phylum Arthropoda; class Branchiopoda; order Anostraca; family Artemiidae; genus Artemia; species Artemia sp. Kazakhstan ARC1039. The sequence goes on along the minus strand of JAQQPU010001867.1, from coordinate 15,281 downwards.
ATCGACCAAATGTTTACTCTTAGATTAATAATTAAGAACTGTCTGAATCATCAAACGCCTGTAGTCCTTAGTTTTATAGATTATGAGCAAGCATTTAATTCACAGAAAGAAAGAAAGAAAACGATCAAAAATAGGGTTTTTAAAGGCCAAACGAAAATACTGAAGAAACACACAAAGCGAGTATTTCGAGAAAACAACCACCTCTCTTCTTCATTTTGAACAAAATAATGTAATGGAGGAAAATGCCGAAGAAAAAACCAAAAAACAAACGTGGAATGTCAACAAAACCAATGAAAAAACAGCCAAAAAAATTAAAAGATAAATAAAGCTCAATAAAAGACAAAAATTATTAGAATTACAATTAAATACCCAACAACCATCGAGTGAGTCATTCGCCAATATCCGTAATTTGCACAAACCAAAAAATTTTGAACTGCCATCAGCGGATACTAACGAACAACTGAGAAATAAAAGAAAAAATTCATTCACTCAAACAAGACGAACCTGCAACTAAATAAACTGGAGAACTAGGCCACCTGATTTCTGATTTTAACCAGTGCATTTCTTGCGGATACCCTTTGTGACCTAAGGGGTTGTTGACGTGTTTGATTATGTGGGTTTATTTCAGGGATTACTGAAGTATCGGCTTCTCTTTTGAGAAAACTAAAGTACGACTCATTTATTCTTAAATCACCCGAATCTCCTTTCAAAGCTAGACCTAAATGCTGGTATTTATAAATTTCAACAGCTTCTCTGTAATGCTGAACAATACTTTAGTCATGTGATATTAGGCTTGCTTGGTTAGATAAAACAGTATGGTCTGGGTGTTCTTTTCCGCTTTATAAGGTGTTATTAATTGAGGTAGAGTGCTGAGTTAATCCATCTGTAAGTCGTTGATCAGTTCTTCCGATGTACCAAAGACCACAAGAGCAAGGAATTCTGTAGACACCGGAGTTTTCACCTATCGGGATAAGGTTGATTACCTTGATAAATTTGGGAACTGATAGTTTTTCTGGGTCTATAATAAGTGTAAATGTTGTTTTTCTTTAGATTTGTGAAAATGTGGTCTGAAACCCCTTTAACATACGGGAGACCAATATAAACTGAATTTTCCCTTTGATTTGGCTTTACTGTGCTGCTATCTGATAATTTGTTAATGTGTTTTGCAATTAAAGAGTTTATTAAACTAATTGGATAACCATTGCCAAATAAAATATCCCTAAGGTGATCGAGCTCTGAATCCAGGAAACGTGGTGAACAAACTTGCAATACTCTGTCAACTAGAGAAGTGACCAATCCTCTTTTCACAGCAGGAGAATGATTAGAAGAATAAGTTAAGTAACGGTCAATTTGTGTGGGTTTTCTATTGAGCCCAAACTCGAAATATGTATGATTCCGGTGCACCAGGACATCTAAGAAAGGAAGACGCCTCTCTGCTGCTGATTCCTGAGGAAATTTAAGTTTTGTGTCCAAGGAGTTAAGTAAGTTAAGACCCCAGAGATTCGTCACCATGCTCCCACAAATAAAAAATATCATCTTTAAATCGAACCCAAAATTCAGGTTTACAAAAACTTTACAAAATGGCCCTTTCTTCAAAGTCTTCTATGAAGACAGCAGCCTCTATTGGTGAAAGGGGGGCACCCATTGGAAGCCCATATTTCTGTCTCTAAAAACGCCTCTATAATGGAAGTAAAACGAAGTTCGGTTGCAAAGGGCTGTAAGTGAAAGAAGTGTCTGAAGTGTTGATTTTTCCGATATAGATGGGTTAGCACTGAGCTTATGCTCCAAAATTAGTTCGGTCTTTTGAGGATCACAGTTGGTATACATTGAATCCGCATTAAAACTGCCAATTCTTGTATTTGGTGTCTCTGCCAATCTCTGGGGTCTTTCCTTCACTTGTTTAACTCCTTGGATCCAAAACTTAAATTGTCTCAAGAATTAGAGGCAGGGATATGTCTTCCTTTGTTAGATGTCCTGGTGCACTGAAGTTATACATGTTTCGAGTTTGGGGTCTATAGAAAATTCACACATAGTGACCGTTACTGAAATTATTCCTCTAATCATTCTCCTGCTGTGAAAATAGGAGTGGTCACTTCTCTAATTGACAGAGCCTTGCAAGTTTGTTCACCACGTTTCCTGGATGCAGAGTTTGGCCAATTTAGAGGTATTTTATTTGGGAATGGTGGTCCAATTAGTTTAATAAATTCTGTAATTGCAAAATGTATTAATGTAATAACCTGACGTTTTAACTTTTAATAAATTGATCTTAATAAAAACATTTAAAAATGCAACAACGCAAATTAGAAATGGGTTCTAGATAAAAGTTTTGAAATTGACCACCAAACTAAGAGCTGACGGACTGGCGGTTAAGATACGGAAAATTTGTAATGCCACTTCCTTGTTTTAAAATAGGACGTATGGTCGAGGCATAAAGTATATAATGGCCAGTTTTGTGAAAACGGGGGTTGTCTCTCTAAACTGTATTGTATTGACCTCTGGAATTTTGGATCGTTTTTGAAATTGAAAGTGTATATGATTTAACTATATTTGTATTTTATGATTATGCCTATAAACTGAGTGATGTACCTTTGTCTCGCTTAGATAAGATAAGATATTTATTTCAAAAAATGACTATCACAAGCCCCGAAGGGCCGAATTCGCATTTCGGGGTCATATAATAAAAAAAGACATAGAAATAGCACAACAACTAAAAAACTGGCTAAACAATGCCAAAAACAACAATATCAGAAAGGCAAAGCCATTCATTAGTCTAAAAAACAAAAAGTGTCAAATGTAAGAAAGTTAAAAAGGCACAAATTAAAACAAAACCCCAAAAAATTGAGATAAAAATAATGTTAAAAAGGTTTAAAAGAGAGTATATAAAAAGGGGAGGGAATGGAAGAGCCAAACGGACACCAGCATGGGTATCACCAGTAAAAAAAACAAACTAGTGGTTTATTTGATCAGTAATGAAGGGGACACAGGTTTTTTCATATCTGGAGGTTAAACAACGTATGGGGGACAAGATAGGGATGGGTTCAGATACAGTACGTGGCAGGCGGTTTCTGGATGGGGAGTGTCTTTTGGGGAAAATGTTTTCCGTGCGAGGGTTTATTATTGCATTTTTTGCAAAACGGAGGCACAGCGTTCCTCTCCTGTGCTCAAGAGTTTCCAGCTTGGCCTTTTTTAGAAGGAGTGAATATGGTACCAAAGATTCTTTAAAAATTATTCCTAGGGCTCTTTTTTGAATAGATTCGATTTTTTCTGATTCATCACGGGAGATGCCAGGATGCCAAACTGGACAAGCATATTCAAGATGCAGGCGGACAAAGGAAGTATAAATCCTTAAAGAATGGGATGGGGGGATGTTAAATTTATTCAATAGCTTAAGGAGAGACATGGACGCATTAGCTCTACGGACAATATCTTTCACGTGGATATCCCACTTTAAATTAGAGGAAATTGTAACCCCAAGTAATTTAAAGGAAGACACAGAAATATCTGGGGGGATAGGGTCAAGGAAGGCGGGAATAGATTTCAAGCATTATATTTGATTTGGTGGAATTTACTTTCATATTTAGGTTCTTAGCTTCATCCGAAATGTGGGATAGAATTTCAAGGGGGTCACTTTTAATATTCCTGTGACATACTTCGAGGATCGTCAAGTCATCCACGTATTTCCACCTTTGGGGGAAGTCCTTACTAATATCGTTAATCATGACTAGAAATAAAAATGGTCCCAATAAGGTTCCTTGAGGAATTCCACAATATATAGGGAGGGGGTTAGAGAAAATATTTTTGTATTTAACAACTTGGGATCTATGTGAAAGAAACGATATAACAATATTTACTAACAGAGGATCAAGTTTAAAGTTAACCAGTAGTGAACGAATTAGGGTGGTGTGGTCAACCAGATCAAAAGCTTTTTGGAAATCAACTAAGACAAGGTTCAGCCAGACATTTGGTTTATCAAGGTTACTTACGATGGTATGCATTAAGTGCACAAGGTAATGGGTGGTGGAAGTTTTCTTTAAGTTACCAAACTGCCGGGTGTCAATACGCGGACAAATTCGGGCTATAACTTAAAATTGAACGGGAAAATCACAATAGAAGGGGGAACAACAGCTCAAGTTTTAGCGACATCCGATACAAAGGAGGGTAAGAACAAAACAATGGAGGCCATAATAGGAGGATACACGCTCGAGGAGTATCCCACAATTTTCGTTGAAAATCAAATTATTAAAATTGAGAAGGGTAAACTGATTTTTTAAAACAGTTTAATTTAGCACACTTACCGAAGAATAAAAAGGAACTTGGTGGAAAATATTCTCTGGGATTATAGATGGACGTTTGCAAGACACAAAGCTGATTATGGTTTAACTCACCTGATCACTCACAAAATACCAACACAAGGCCCTCCAATTAAAAAGACCATTTAAAACACCTTATCATTTAAAGTCATGGCTAGATAATGAAATAAAAGAAATGGAAGAACACGGTATAATTAAAGAGAGTGTTAGAGAGTCGTGTTTTCCACTGGTAATAGTCAGCAAAAAAGACAATACCTGTAGACCATGCATAGATTTTAGGGCACTAAATGCAGTCACGGTAAAGGATGTTATGAAATTACCACGAATAGATACAATATTAGATTCGCTTGGAGGATCGAAATACTATACTAGTTTTGACCCGATAACAGGATATTGGCAAATAGCCTTAGATCCAGAAACAAAGCACAAGGCAACAGTAATTTTAGACGATGGCAGGACGTTCACATTTGAACGCATGCCTTTTGGCTTATCATTTAGCCCAAACTGTTTTAGCCGAATAATGAATTTAATATTAAAAGATAACGAACTAGGAAGAAAAAGAGATGCATTAGCTTACTTAGATGATTTAATATTATTTACTGAAAGCCTAGAAGACTATTTAATTGGACTTAGAAGAATACTAGGAAAATTCGAAAAAGCAGGGTTAAAATTAAAACCAGAAAAGCTTAAAATTGTGGTACCAACATTGTTTTTTTTACATTTGATTAACCAAGGTATTATTTCGTCAAATCCAAAAAAATGCACGGTCTAAGATCAATAAAAACCACCAAAAGATCAAAAAAGCTGTAGATCAGTTTGTGGGTTGCTAAGTTATTTGCGACGGTATATTAGAAGTTATGCGACTGTAGCCCAGCCTTTGACAAATCGTTTAAAAAAAAATTGGCAAATTTGAATGTCCACCGGCCGCTATAGAAGCACTGAATGCAATAAAAAGGGAAATATTGAAGGCTCCCACGCTTAAATTACCAGATTTGTCACAAGAATTCTGTTTGCAAACAGACCCTTCGGCCTATGGAATTTGAGCGACTACTATTGAATATAAATTCGGAAGGGAAAGAATCAATAGTTCAGTACGCCAGCAGATCGCTGACAGAGGCAGAAAGAAAATATTCGGTTTAAAGAGAATGCTTGGCAGTTGTAGTTTTTACCAAATATTTTCGTCAATTTTTGCTTGCAAAAATGTCCACTTTACGTGTAGATCAAAAATCGCTAATTTGGTTGCATGCTGACAAGATGGGTACTCCTTCTTCAAGCATATTCATATAACCTGATGTATATAAAAGGCCGTACAAACAATCCACCAGATTATTTATCACGGAACCCAGATACGGAAGGAAATTTGATAACCGCCATCTAAAACGACTTGGTCGAAGCGGAATTATTAATGAAAATATTTCGCGACATCTAGATAAAGGCGATTTTTGTTCAGCCACGAAGTCATTTTTCCAAAATGGAAAGGAACTTCCATAACACTTTAAACATTTTCTGAAAGACCTAGATAATTTTGATCTAGATGAGAGTAAAAATCTTTTCATAAGATATTACAGAGTGCTACAGGAGTATAAAAAAATTGAATTAAAAATTATTCCAGTAATTCCAAAATCACTAGAAGGAGAAATTTTACAGATGGCACACGCAATAAGCGGCTGCCACATGAGAGAAGCAAAGACGATTGGACGAATAAAGGGAAATTTTTATTTTCCAAAAATGTACTCAAAGAATGAACGCTAATGCAAATGTAAAACGCTAATGCAAAAGGTGAAGCGTCAAGAGGAACAGAGATTACAGAGCTTTGATGAAGCAACGAAACCACGCTCAAATTCAGAACCTTGTAAGTCACACTATAGAGACCACGGGAAAACTTGTCAGTATTATAAAGAGCAAAAGTAAAGTTAGGAATCCAAAACTTACAAGAGGATACGTAAACTGAAAAGGATAGGGCTAGCATTGCTCCCTGTCGCCTAATAATTGAATAAAGTAATAATAATCTTTGGAAGAGAAAACGGATAAGAAGACTACACAAATCTCCTACTTTTTTTATCCATTTGTTAATAAGTCAAAAATTTTCTTCATAATATCTATTTTCTTTTTAAAGCAAATAATCAAATACTGTAAGGCTAACAGTCCCATAAAAGACATAATTTACAGACATGTCAAACTATCTCTAAAAATGAGACAAATTATCAGCTAAAGATGCGTCATAGCTAGGCTAGACATTAAAAATGTTTCAGAACTAGATTTCAAACTTCGCTGTTATTAATTAGTTCTAAAATCTAGAGACTCATAACTTCTGAGAAGCTTAATAAAACATACTAAATAATACAATTTGAGAATCAAAATTAAAAGAAAATTCGTTCGATATGTATGTTGAAAAAAAATTGGGGGGGGGGAGGTTTTTTTAAAGGGAAATAGGAACCTCAGATTTAGGACTTTTTTAGATAAAATTCAAAATTAATATTCATGGGAAATGCAGCAAGAGTTTACATTAAGTACGCGCTACATGTACAAGTTGACTGCAATCTTATTGTGATTACTTATAGCCTAATATAATAAATTTTTATTAAGTACAAAGTGTAAAAGAAAAAAAATTAAGGGCAATATTTAAGCGCTCTAAAGATTAAAGTGAAACTTAGAATAATTTTAGAAAGCAAAAACAATGCAAGGTAAAAGAAAGGAAAAGCAATATAAAAATAGGATATAACCTAAAACCTACCCAGCAGATAAAAGCCAACGATAAAGTCCATTAAAAATAAGCCAAAAATAAACCCCATCGTTGCAAGTAAACCACAATAGTTTAAGGTAATAATTTTAACTCTAGCGATGTATTAGGTCTGAGCAAATGAACTCACAAGAGATCCCTAGTTTAAATAATTAGTTGTCACCTGTGCCGGCCTAAACACTCGAACCCCAAACCGTCGACACCCTAGTACAAACTAAACACATGCACTTTTTTTGAAAATAAAATGAAATATTATACGACGGAAAAACACAATAATGAAGAGAAGCCTACTTTTCTTTATTTCAAGCATAGAGTAATCAAAAGTATTTCCGCTCTAAGGAGATAAGCGTTTTCATGGATTTTCATGGGCATATTATGCTAGAGGGAAATCTTAGTGGCCAATGGCGTACCCCAGGCCGGGATAATCATTGTTCATTGTGTTTTCATAATCATTATATCATATCAAATATCATATCAAAATATCAAATATCATAATCATTGTGTTTTATAGAATCTATTGAAATTATCCTTCGAAGACAATAAGAAATGGTTTCAGAGAAAAGGAAAACCACATAAATTAAATGGTTACCGCAATAACCTTAGAAAGATGGTTACTGGTTACAGTAGAAAAAGAGCACATACTAATTTTTTTGCATTAGTACAAACAAGCAGCATATTATGTTAGGGAGACGCCTAGTGACCACAAGTGTAACCCTGGCCGTGATTAAATAGAAATTCTGAAGATATTCTTCAAGTAGAATTGGAAAATTAGGCTCTTCATGTGGGAGTCGCTTTTGGAAAAACGACTAGCATTGTATAAACGATTATAAAAGGCACATTAATAGCCTAAATTACCCAAGTTGAAGTTGAAATTTAAGGCAGGACTACTAAAAGATTTCGGAAGTTAAAGAGAAAACAGTTATGTTCGTTTATATGTCTTAAAATAAATTACCGTACGTAAGATAAATGAAAGCAATGACATATTCCTTGTAGTAGGGCCACCTTTTTGAAAAGTGAAAGAGCTCAAGAAAAGAAAACTATGGCCACAAATAAAAAGTGTGGCTATAACTAATTAACTGTCTTATGCAGGCTCACAACAGTCTTTTTAGCATAAGCAGTCAGACAAGAGAACCTGGAAATGTTCTATTGAGCTACCGAAAGAAACTTTTGGTAAGCAAACCTTATAGTACAAGAACAAGTCAATTGATAGTGTCATAACAGGTAGAAAGTTGAATAGCTAAATTTTGAGCTTATCCAATATAAGCTGTAAGCTGAGCCTTGTCCCATAAGGGCATTAAAGCTGGAAAAAAAGAGATGAAAGGCGAATACTTTATTAAACTGTTTCAAATACCGGAAATTCAAAAAGAATTAAAAAGCTCAAAAGTTTGTCTAAACGAACCGACATAGAGTAAGCTGAAAGCAATTACTGAGACAAGGGTGTTCAGAATAGAGCAAAGGAAAAGTTGGAAAACAAAGATTCAGAAAAAACATGCGAATAATAAATGTATATAGTCGTATATGAAAATATATACAGTGGTAACTAATGCTATTAAGGAAATGTATAGTTATAAATGTATTTTGCAAACCTTTAATAACTATGGAATTTTTATCCTTTGAATTTGCAAATGTATAAATTTTAAGAACAAAGTCGTGTTGTAAGAACTGCTGCTGAGCCCTTAAATAAAGGCTAATCTCGCTTTCTCTGTTATAGTGTATAAATCTATTTTTTAGATTTGAAATTTTTTGTAAATCTTGTGATTGCAGTTTAAGACTTATCAGATAAAAGCCTTGCTGGTCTTATTTAAAAATTGTATAAAGAGCAAAGACCGCAGTGATTAAATAAATTGTTAGGGCACATAATTATTGTTTGTTTTTAAGCAATTAAGTTATGTATCAACTTAATTTCCGTTAATATATATAACCTGAACTATCTGTATAAATATATTGAATTGGTATTTTGAATGTTTTGTTTGAAAAAAGGGAGTAAGACAAAAATTTCGCTGAACATAAATGAAAAAATAATGTATTGCCTCTTGTGTTTGTTATATTACTATATCGAGTTTTAAAGTAACTTTTAAAATTTTAACCATTCTTTTACGGTAGTTGTTCTATCTAAGTTTTGAGACTTCTGGTCAATGTATAAATCTTTTAAAAAAATTATTGCTGCTTGTGTTTGTTATATATATGTAAGAATTTGAGCAAATTGTTACATATATTGTTACACAAATGTTTGACATATTGTGACA
>JAQQPU010001866.1:56064-74965 GCA_029168905.1 Artemia sp. Kazakhstan ARC1039 | reverse complement strand
TTTTCAGACTGAGAAAATTCACCCTGTCTGATCGGCTAGTTTAGCTTTGATAACATTCAAAATCCGAACTTTTCATTATAACATCATTTGTTGTGAGCTTTTCATTCTCAGTTGGTAATAATTCACACGTATCTGACTCTGGAGCCGGAAGTGAATTATTGCGAAAAAGGTGCCAGGGTAAGATGTAAGATAAGGATAAATAAAATCAATTATAGATGAAAGAATTCAGACCTGCAAAGGATCTCGAGGTCCTTGCCACCGGTTACACTTTAGTGTCACTTTTGACATTTTTTTTAATGACACTTTTCGGGACACCTGACACTATTAGGACACTTTTTAGCAAAAGTGGCACTTTTTTTGCTAAGTAGCACTATTTTACAAAAAAAGAATTTTTTCAGCCAAAAAAAACCGGAAGGAAAACTGTCAGTGTAGATATGCATCGATATCCTTTTTCTGTCAGTTAAGATTCTTATCTTAACTCCGCGCGCGGCAATTATTCGATTCAAGAATCTTTCTGTGCGGTGGAAAACGTAAACGTGTTTGTCTCTATCTGTGTGTGAGAAACTTTTATATTCTTATTCTTATCACTGATAAGCAAAGATCACCCAGTTATCTTGGGTACGAAACACTTGGCAATGAAGACGACAGAGACGATTTCCAGACTCCCCAAAAACCCTCAGGGCAAGGGTTTTAAGTTATATCCTGGGGTATATAAGGTTTTTATAGAAGGCGTTGTCAAAGAAACTTCAAAAGGGGCTCATTTGATTGGAAATTCAAAGGGCTAGTGCCCTTTTTAATAGTTGAAAGGGTTTGGAGGGAAACTAGCCCCCCCCACGTCAATCATTCACCCAAGCACATCCAATCAAAATTTTGAGATAGCCATTTTGTTCAGCTTAGTTGATTTACAGAGAGAAAATATGTTTTTGAGGAGGATACTCCGCCACAGCCCTCAGGGCAAGGGTTTTAAGCTATGCCCTGGGGGCATATAAGGTTTTTATTGAAGACGTTGTCGCAGAAACTTCAGAAAAGGGCTCATTCGATTTGAAATTCAAAGGGCTAGTGCCCTTTTAAATAGTCGAAAGTGATTAGTAATATTTTTTGTTGTTGTTGTTGTTGTTTAGACCAGGGCACTTCGTATCGAAGGAGTTGTCGTGGGAACTTCGAAAGGGGCTCATTCGATTGAAAATAGAAAGGGCTCATGCCCTTTTTAATAGTCAAAAGTGATTGGAGGGCTACTAATCCCCCTTCCACTCCCACCCTCCCATTTGCCCATTATGTTTAAAAACTAAATGTTGCCTCAAGATTAAATCAAAATGCACTGTGATAATGCCAATTCCCAATAAGGCATCTCAGCAGTATCCCAAGAACGACTGAGGGTATTATGTTCAAACTTTCGAGGCTACTTCTGCTGTTAAAATTCAACCAAACCAAAACAGTGTAAGTGTATCCAAGCTATCAAAGAAAGTAAACAGATTTTTTTGCGAATGGTATCAAGTTTTCCATTTCAGGTCAACTAGAGGAGATATGAAACTAAGTTAAACAGCACTATTTGTGTCTAGATTTTTAAAATGGTGTATGTTGTTAAAAATTGCTGAAAAATTTTTCTCCAGCATACAAATAGCAGGCCAAACTATAGTCTTAAAAAACGAAAAGATTTAAAGTTTTATTTTCTTTTTCCCTGAAAAGACTATGTCAATATAAAACGAACAGAAATTAATTAAAAAAACTTTTTCCAAAAAAAAAGTTTTTCAAAGAAAAGTAAAGAACTCGATTAAACAAAAAATAAGCAAAAATAAAATAAAATAATCTACCAAGCTCGAAACTACCATAATTCATCATCGATAAATAAATGAAACCCAAAACGAACAGAAATTAAAATAAATAACCGAGTCAAACTCAAAACGAGCAGAAATTAACATAAGTTGGGCGCAAAACCCCTATGCCTTCCCAAGGCCAGAACACAATTTGCACTTTACTGAAAAAAATATAATGGTTTTACTTTTATAACTTTAATCAATCAAATAATTTTAACATTTTGATTACTAAATATCAGTATATGTATATTAAACTAACAATGCACATTCATTTGTTTTTTTTTTTGGTAAATTTTTGGAAAATGACACTTTTTATACAAAATTGACACTATTTTGCTTCCCAAAATGGCACCAAAAAAACCGGCTGAGTGGCAACCCTGCTCGAGGATGCATGTTGAAAATTTGCAGAATTTTCATGTGTTGGATTTTACGCGGGGAATATAGGGGGTTAGAGACCCCTAAAAAGATATGGATTTCGATAATACGTTTCGATATCCATATTTGATCCAATATATCGACACATCAACATCGATATCAAATATCGCCCAACACTACTTCCTTATGATTTCTGGGAATATTTCTGGTCTACGCTGTTACTATGAAAGTAAAGAGTAACATTAAACCCCAAAATGAGCAGAATTTACAATTTATTGAAGCGACGATTTATTGAAGCGACAATTTATTGAAGCTACAATTTATTGAACTGACAATTTATTGAAGTGATAATTCATTAAAGCGATAATTTATTGAAGCAACGATTTATTGAAGCGTTGTTTTCTTGAAGCTAAGTTTTAAAAAGCGACAATTTGTTAAGCGACGATTTATTGAAGCAACGATTCATTGAAGTGACAATTTATTGGACTATTTATTCAAGCAAAGATTTATTCGACCGACGATTTATTGAAGCGGTGATTTATTGAAGTGACGATTTATTGAAGCGACAATTTATTGAAGCGACGATTCATTGAAGTGACGAATTACAGAAGCGATGATTTGTTGAAGTACCGACTTATTGAAGCGTTACTCGGTCAGGAGCGATTTGATGATTATATATATGACACAAAGTGCGAATAACGCAAGTACTAACACCGCGTTTGTAAATTTCAATGAGGATATGCTTGTCAATTATCGAATCCAAAGGACGACTGGCATCATGGCATCCTAGAACAAGCGACTCTCCCGACTTATCCTGCCGAAAGACATGATACGTATATACTATGCATAAACAGGATTTTAACACTCATAAGAAATATGACAAAAGCCTGTCGATAAAAGTGCTTAAGAAATGTTGTGGATGTGCGTTAATATAGTTGACTGGAATGTCCCTAATATAGCTCTACATCAACAACCCCATGAATCGTGTCGTACAGGTAAATTAAGAGGGAGACGTTGGATTTCCAGTCCCTTCCAGTCTCAACTGGGAAGGGCATTTTTCGCAGCGGCAAATCATATATATGACAGATGGCTCCTTCTTAATGCATTGGACACAGTAGAGCCAAGGCAAGGAACTAAAATTACAATGTCTTGAAGGAAATTCTGGATTTTAAGCAGCCACAACTAATATTTTACTTAATGCTTCAGAGTTTGTCTCTACGTCCGAGTGTTTGTGATGAAATCTAGAATTGAACAGGGGTGAACCAGCGATATATTTCGGGGGGAGATGGATAAATTCGCTGAGGGATAGTAGTACTGATTAAAAAGGATAAATAAAATTTGAAGAAAATAAGGTACATTCTTTATTGAGACAACATTGTAAATACGTAATTATAAAATAAAATCAAGCCACTTTTTTTGTTGTGGGCTAGTTTAAACAAAACGTCTTCAATATCGAGTGGAACATTTCTGTGTATGGATAATAAGGCCAATCCATTAAGCCGTTCCTGACCTGAGGAATTCCTGGCATAAGAGTTCACTCTTCTAAGGGTAAACAAAAACACTCGCACGTAGCCGTAGTGACGGGAATCGTTGCACCAATCCTCAAAAATCGACGTAGAATGGGGAAAATACTCTTTTTACACTTTTTTAAGCACGTTATGAAATATTTTGGTGCCACATTTCCCAACTGTATCCACATTCTCCTTTACAAAGCTAACTCAGCTTGCAAGCTTCCCCTATAGCTGTCTGCATCAAGATACAAAAAATTAGTCAGAGTATCCTATATATCCTTTGTTCTTTATTCGTCAAGGGAAATACAGGGCTGAGGAAATAGGTATCGCAGTGACTCCAGCAACTTTCTGTGACTAAGGGATCTCTGATGCATCTGTTGCAGAAAGTAGTCTATAAATGGGATAAACACCGAAAGTCGGTGATACTTTTCAGGATCCTCTTACGCTCTTCCGTAGTTTTCCCTCTACATTTGTTTTGGAACTCATCTGGGCACTAATTCTGATTTCAGCATTTTGGCACAGCTCAGTTACTATAAAAAGTGGATGAAACGTAGCTTCACTCCTTTCTCTCATGTCTCTAACTTCGCCCTTAAGATCGTCAGCGCATTTGGGAAAGTATACGAGATCTATAGTTCCTGATTGCAAAGATGTCAAAAATAACTGACATTACTGTCAGTTACCCATAGCTGCAACAAAACTGCATCTTTCAATAGCAAATAACAAAGAATAAACTTTACTGGAAGATTTAGAATCTGAATGAGGATGTTCTTGAATTTTCCCCATAGCCTTATTGATAATAATGAACGTATCTTGAAACAAAATGATTGCTTATGAGTGCTCCACCCATCTAGTTTCGCAAAATTTGTTCAATCCTGTTCTTTTTGTCCCTGTGATAGGACTACTTTCTTGACAATTTGTTTTAAAATTGCCAAGCATTTAGGTGAAATTCTAAAGAAATTAATGAATTCTTTCAAAGTTCCTTGACAATTTCTTATAACAAGAATGTTGTGCGAATAACACAGGGCTAAGTTTAAGGAGTGACTTGCACAGTGAACATAGATTGCATAAGGAAAAAATTCACGGACTATAGCAGCACAACCTTGAAACTGGCCGCTGACAGATGAAGCCCCATCATAACGTTGCCCCCTTAAGTGTTTCAAATTGATTTTCATTTCCCCTAAGGTTTGTATCAACCAACTAAGGTCTGCTATCAACCAACTGCTTCTTTTTGAAAGTCTATAATTTTTTATTTCCGTTTTGACATGATGGACGATTAATTAACAAACAGGGCTGTAGAGTTCTGTATAAACATTGAAAAAAGTACACGCGTGATTTAAATGAAGTTCAACGATATTAGGAGCCCAGGTTATAACAGCGCGTGGCTTACTTGGCGGCAGCCTGCCTTTGTTCCCAACTGCATTTTCATAAAACAAATTTTATCATGTGGAGATCATCACAGTTTACCTACTTGTTGTGCATACATTACTGTATATAAATGAACCCATAGTGAATTTGTTTAGTGTTTAAGACAGTTTGGTTTTAAATTTTATTTTATAAAAATAATAAAACATTCATTTTTTATCCTAGTCACAATAAGATTTGCGGCGTACATCATCCTTTCGTATTAGTCAAGATCTATAAGAATGTACAAATTTCCCGATTTTTTTTTGGGGGGGGGGGGGGAGGGAGATGTATCCCCGTTTTCCCCCTCCCCTTGGGTTCGCCCCTGGAATTGAACTATAGTTATAAAAGAGCACGCATGGGTTTTTATAACAAAAAAAATTAACATAGGTTACCCGAGATTTACCTAACTTGAGATTACACTAACCCCAAAGTCACACAGTAGATCCAAACCGAGCTGAACAATCATACCAAAAAATTCGGGATATGACAGAAGAAACTCAAATCGTATATATTGCTACTAACTGGATTTTTTAAGGAGTAAAGACTGTACATTTGATTAGTTTTATTTTAGACCTTAATATTTTTTAGATATCTGGTTTTTAGCTTCTCTTATTGAGTGTGTTCCACTTTTGGTTTCTCCTTGTTTCCGTTGCTGGTTTTCATCCGCTTTAAACACACATTGTTTTATACCAACCAAATTACCGCGTTTCTTTCTCTATTTTTTTTCTTGCCTTCTTTATTAGCCTTAGCAACAGATTTGTTTCTCTCTTTTCTACGTCTTTGCTCTTTCTAAGCTTTTAGGCTGCCGTCTCTTATTTTTATTGTCTTGTCTCTTCCCAGAAGCAATAGATCTGTTTATTTTTTCCCCTAGATACCTTCCTATACTCTTTATCTTTTTTTGCCCTATAGTCACACATGCAGTCAACTAATTTAGATGAAGAAACATTTAGGTGTTATATAAGGCTTTATCTTTATTATAGGTCACAAAAACACAAAAAGAATCAAAACAAGGAATGTCGTCAATAAGAAAACAACTATCTAATTTCTAAAAGAATAGTTGGGGCACTCTTTCCATGAAAAAGGAAGTTCTTCCTTGATTTCTGGCCACAGAGAAATCGAAAATAAAAACGATAAAAGACTAATAAAAATAACGAAAAAGAAGCAAAAAATAAGAAAGCACTTCTACACCATATTATGCGAAAACACAAAATTCTATGGACTTTCTTGTTCTTTTTTGTTTGGTTTTGGAGATTTTGTTTTTTTTTTTAATTCAAAAATAAAGGGGAAATAATAAGACAAGACTGGTAAACAAAATTTGAAAGGAAAGGCGTGCATTGGCATGAGGTATGTAAGCAGTGTAGCTTCAAACACAGGTTAAATTGTCACAGCAAAAAATATCATCACTGTCACAGATAAATATCATATCTGAAATTTCCATACTTGAAACTCCCATGTCTAAAAACCATTGCTGAGCTGTTCTCAGAAGCAGGAACCGTAGAGCCATGTCAGTCAGGAGTAATAAAGTTTGACTGGGACATGCGTTGCTCTGCTTGTCCTCTCTTTGAGAGCAAACAGCTTTTGTTAATTATTTAGAAGTTCAAAAAGGTCAGGTATGACCTTTAAGTGTCACTGACGATTATTAGATTTAGTACCAGGATTACAAAAGAACATTCCAACATTAGAAACTTGTCTAAGATGCTGAAACTTTTTCAGAAAAGAGAGCTTATAGCATTCTAACTCATTCTTATATAACTTTCCAACCCGAATAATACCCAGGTTGTTCCTACCTCTCCCCCTATGCACGGACACAAATATAGTATATTTAATTTATTCCGTTTTATCTCTCTTTCTTTTTTCTACCGAAGTGCTTAGAGCTATTCCTTTTCCTTGGAGGTTTCTTAGAGGATTAGGGGAAAGCACCAGGGACAGGATATAGATCCTCCAGAGCCATCTATGGCGCATAGGGCGGCAAATCGTCGTTTCAACTAAAAACCATTCCAGGAGATATTCTTATACTGAAATGTACGTTAGGTGTTTTTGTTAACTAAAATTAAACCAAATTAGTCAATTTCATTTTTTCAAGATTTCTTGTCTAATGAATCCGAAAACGTCACAATGTTGCAAATTTTTCTAAATAAATCTATATTATTCAGGTGCAATTACCATGCGTTTCTCTGATGCCCTCTTTCCTCTTCCCTAAATATGGTACCACCAGGGAGACCTTTGGACAAATCTTTAGGCTTTCTATTGATAATATTTTTCATACTATTATACCTGTTCTTGTTTGCCCCTTTTCGAATTCGAGCTTCCCCTCCTTTCAGAATATTGGGCCTTTTCAAAATAGATTTCTTTTTTCCTCCAAATCCAAGATCTCTGCACTACAGTATACAACCTGCAACTTCAATTTTGAGGACAACCCAAGGATCCTATATTGATTGTTCGTAATCTTGTTGGATTTTTCTTTTAAGTTGATTGACCACATTCTTTAATAGAAATTTAATTTTTAGAATACTGCAAGTATGCCAACAGGCCCGACACAAGCGAGCGTGTCTTAAATAACCAGTGTGTATCCATTTATGTTTTTAATTTGGTACCTGCAACTCGTAAAGTGTTACACTACACAACATAATTTTACAAAAGATGACTCTTCATTAAATAATTATTTAATTTAACTATTTAATCTTTGTATTACTAGGCTTTCAAATGCTTACAGTATTTGAAGTAATTTTTGTTTTTTACTTTCTTTTCTTTTCATTTTTTGTTGTACTCCACATTTTGTTTCTTGCTTTTTGTGGGTAATAAATTTATATTATTATTATATTAATGTGAAAGCAACTTAAAAAAAATTCCTGGCCCTTTTTTTCTGGATTATTCTTAATTGGAGTCCCTTGTCACTGATAATTGCTAAATTTATCCTTCCTTAATTTTGCTTTATTCAATTCTTAATTAGGTAACCAATGAACTTAGCTATTCAATTTGTAATTAAATAGCTATTTAGATTACATATCTAATTCTTTGTATAATGGTTCTTACATTGTTGTTGAGGACTATTTTGCCAGACAAAGATTTTTTTTTGGGGGGGGGGGGCTATTCAAGATATTACAATAATAATTTTGACATCAAACACTTTAATTCTTTCTATGAGGGAAAGTGATGATGTAAAACATTTTGGAAAATAACAGAAGCTTCCAAACATCTTATGAACAAAATTCGATAGGAGCAAATTAAGATCATCAAATTAATAGTTTGGTTTGAGGGAGTAGGCTGTATATCGCAATTTAAAAAAGACGTTTTTAAAGTCTTTGAAGTTTAATAAAGAAATTTTAAGTTAAAATTTTTTTGCCATTGCTTGAAAAAATTACTGCGACTAATTGGCCGCAGTAAAAAATTACTGCGGCTAATTATCCGCAAATTACTGCGGCTAAGTGACCTATAACAAGTTTTTGCCTCAGCGTATGTCTTTCAGTTATTATCGATAGCAGATTGCACTTTAATCTACACGTGTATACGACCCTTTGCATTACCCAATTGCCAACCAAAGTAAATATCCAAAATAGAAATTATATAGTTGATTTTGTTTGGTGAATCAACCAAATTCAAATTTTGTTTAAAACAAGAACTGGCATTATTCATATTGACGTCCTTATGTTGAAAGACTA
Source organism: Artemia sp. Kazakhstan ARC1039 (assembly GCA_029168905.1). NCBI lineage: Eukaryota > Metazoa > Arthropoda > Branchiopoda > Anostraca > Artemiidae > Artemia > Artemia sp. Kazakhstan ARC1039. Next base: position 66,202 of record JAQQPU010001866.1, on the reverse strand, counting down.
CCAAAAATATTGCGATTTGAAATTTTTCTTCCATAAGAAGTTTTTGTGTAGGCTTACTTCAAATATTTTGATATGTGCTATTGATCTGAAGGAATATTTATAGCATTGCAACAATTATGGCTAAAAAACTTAACCACTTCACAGTATACTTTGCAAAAATAACAAACAAATAACATTAATAGACTTGACACCCGCCAAAAATAATTAATCTTTATTTCTTGAATGTCAATTAATGTTTAACGTTACAATTAAACATTAATATTACATTAACGCTTACATAACGCTTATTAATTAATGTTACATTAGGGCTACTCGTTCCATTATTAAAGAAACAAAAGTAATAATAACAAATAATAAAAAAACAAAAAACAAAACAATAAAATTGCAATAGTATGATTACGTTATGGCACAATTCACTCAAACAAATCTGAACCATCAGATTCGACATCAGAATCCACCTGACTCTGAGGGGTCGTTGCCTTTAAGGGAGTCTTAAAAAGGTCTTCATCACTATCATCACTCTGAGCCTCCTGTAGCTCTAGCTTTTTACTATCACAGGTGTCAGCAGTTATGGCTTCCGATTTCTTTTCAGTGTCAATGCTTGGTCTCGCCTCTTCAGACAATATTTCCTGATTTTTTGTATCTCCATCTTTTTCTTCTTGTAGTTGTGGCTCAAGATCACTGAATATTGCAGATTTCCGGGCTGCTTCAATGCGGCTTTTTCTACTCATGGGTCGACGCTTAACGTTAATCCGAGCACGATTCTGCCAAAAAAGAAATTAAAAATAAATAAATTCGAAAAATTCAAATGCAAAACTGACAAAATCCAACGATGCTGCAAAATTGATGAAAGAAGAAAGAGGAAATAAAATCCAGATTGCCCAGAAATTTCATTCTTTTCTATATCCTTTCCTATAACTTTGTCAGAGTCTGATACATTCTCAAATTGTTCTATCCATTTCTACTGAGCACTTTTCCTTATCACCAACTGAGGCTCCGTTCTTATCTTGTCCGGACTGATTTCCTCTCAACTTGCTTAACGACTTAAATTAAATTACGAAAATTACGTGCGTAGTGTGAAAAGTATTTAAATTCAGAACTTTGCGTCATGATTTGAGATCCTCCACACTATAGACGAAGAAATCGCTTTTTGGCGTCTCCGATATGAAAATCTTGTTTTTTTTTGTGCGAGTTTAGTGTTTTCCGTTAAGCACTAGTTTTGTTAAATTCTACAAATATAAGGAGTTATGGCGAGTTGGTTTATTTGAGTCAGTTTTATAGATATATGTTGCATAGACTGAGAACCTATATATGTTGCATAGGCTAAACGGAAAGCAGGTCGTCCGCGGTTGTGGTGGGAGGATGTTGTAAATAAAGGTTTAAGGGAAATGAGAACTTCCTGGGAGGGTGAAAAGAGGGAGGCTTTGAAGAGATTAGGATGAAGGAGGAGAATGAATAGCTGTGTTGGCCTCAGGCGGCTTGGTGCTGCGGTGAGTTGTTAATAATATTAATAGACTGAGAACCAATAGTTTTTGGTCATTTTAACTATAAGTTTTGCTGTTTACTTCAGTAAGAAAAAACTTTGTTTTTATGCATTTACAGTAAGAATTTAATAAAAAACTTAAATATACTAGAATAGAATTTATTTGCGCTAAAAGCCAATAGGCCATGGCAAAAATATAAACAAAGAACAATTACAAAGAAATTGCACAAATCCTAACATAATCCTACAGAAATCTACTTCTATGATTCATCGCGAGACGAAGGAATCGTGCCAAGCTTTTGATATCCATAAAACACTCATACGCACACACTCTCACCAACCACTCAAAATTATAATCCCCCGTACCAAACACTTCAAGTCTCCAATCACTCAGCTCCTCAAATTCACACATCAAGTGATATACGCTCTCATCTAAGCATCCAAACATACATATTCCCCAGTATTTTACTCCAACTCTTAAAAAAAGCACTAGAGCGTCTGATTACCAATCCAACGAGCCCCCTCCGAAGTTTATATGACCATGCTTTTTATAAAAACCTTATATGCCCACAGGGCATAACTTACAACAAGGTTCCTGAAAAAATTACCAAGGCTCCTTTGAGCAAAACATTTGGTAACGTTGGTTGATTTTAATTGTGTAGTTTTAGATGGTTTAGGAACGAATGGTAAAATAGCAAAACGGAGAATTAGTGAAGGTTTAAAGGTGGTGATAAGTGCTTGAAATTTAAAAGACGTGTGGGCACATTTTGAGAAAGCATCCGGGTTTACTCGAATGGATAGTAAAGATGGTGGGACCAGTGAAGATGTTAAAAATAGAATAGCCAAGGCTCAGGGTGTTTTTCCACAGTTAAAAAAATCTGGAAAAATAGGAAGATAAGTCTGCAAACCAAGATTAGAATGTTAGAAGCTACAGTGATGACAGTGGTCAAATATGGCTCTGAAGCATGGACGCTCCGAAAAGCGGATGAAGATTTGCTAGATGTTTTTCAGAGAAATTGCTTAAGGATTGTTCTGGGTACCCGGCTGACTGACCGTATTTCAAACAATTGGCTATACGAAAAATGTGGCTCAATACCGCTCTCTAGGACTATAATGAAAGAAAGGTTGAGGTGGCTAGGGCACGTTGTGCGGATGAAGGATGACAGATTGCCGAAGATTGTTCTTTTCGGCCAACCATCTAGGGCTAAACGGAAAGCAGGTCGTCCCCGTCTAGGGTGGGAGGACGTCATAAAGAAAGATTTAAAGGAAATGGGAACTTCGTGGGCGGATGTAAAAAGGGTGGCTTTGAATAGATTGGGGTAGAGGAGGAGCGTGCGTACCTGCGTTGGCCTCAGGCGGCTTGGTGCTGCGGTGAGTTGTTAGCAGCAGTAGTAGTAATAGTAGTAGTTTACTCGAATGTATAGTCGGGGATCAAGTCGAATAGGCCAGATATATGTGACACAAATCCTATTACAGAACGAACTCGTATCTTTCTCTGACCACACTGCTCTTATAGTAGATATAGGAATTATCGCAAACCAAGGATAATTCGTAAAGAACTACTGAAAACTGAATCCTTCAACAATAAAAAGACTCCCGAAAGAGAAACTCAGAGATAGGATTGGAATTTGGATGCAAGATTCTACAGACCAAACAAAGCCCGTACAATTTTAGAAAAAACAAAAGATTATGTCCAAAACTGGGAAAGAGAATCAATGAGGAAAAGTAAGGCATATTAAAGCCATCTCTCCAAAATATTAAACCAGTAGAAGGAAGAAATCGACAAGGGAACGGAGGTATGGTACGAGTTTAAAAAGATTAAAGATGAAATGCGAAAGATTGACGAAAAAAATCTCGAGTTGCGTAAACTAAAAAATAAAATGGCTTAAGAAGAGAACGCAAAACAAGCTTATCTAGCAATAAAAACTAAGGCAAAAAATAAAAGAGAAAATAACAGAATTATGAGATTAAGAAATAGGCAAGGGAAAATTGTTAAAAATAAAGAAGAGATAAAACGATTAGTTGGAAGATTCTTATAAGCAAATTTACAGATTGTCACGACAAGAACGAAATTGCGAAATAGATTTCTTGGCAGAGTTTAAACCAACTAGGAAAGTACAGAACGAAGAGAATAAGTTGCTGCTATCGGATAAAAACCTGAAAAAATTAAGCGTTGGAAGTTGAAAAAATGATAAGAGGAACGAAAGATGGCAAGTCACCTAGTGTTGATGGACTTGGATACAAACTTTATTAGGAGTTCTTTTCGGGAAATGGTGACCATGATACCCTAGTGGTGAGAAACTACGCTGAACAAGGTTTATCCAGAGGATGATGTGGGGATGATAGCTCTTCTTTTTAAAGGAGGCAATAACATGAATTTGTAAAACTGAGGCCTATTTTAGTTTCAAATAGTAATTACAGAATAACACTAAAACTATTAACTAAGAGAAGGGAAAAGATGATACATGGAATCTTAGGAGGATATCAGTTTGGAGGTATTTGAGGAAAGAAGGTGCGCAGTTGGGAGCGTACGTGTTGGTGCGTAGAGATGAAGATCCTGGAAAAAACAAGGAGTTTTTCGTACTTGCTTTTTATTGTGTTTGGATGTGGTCAAAGCATGCGACTCAGTTAAAAGAGTGATATTGTGGACTCTAATGAAGGGAACTTTCGGCTTTGATCAGCAATTTGTGAAATGGTACGACAATTTATACAAGAATCCTACGGCGGTGGTAAAATGTTAATGGTTACACAAGTGGGAAACTGAAGCTTGAAAAGGGAAGTGGGGTACGGCAATCCTAGCGCCTCGTATTTATTCGAACTCTACATCGATCTAATATTACGGTGCCTGGAACGGCGAATCCAGGATATATCTATAACTCCGAGTATTTCCCTAAGGCTATTGTCCTTTGTAGATGATGGATCATTTCTACCTGGGAATGCGGTTGACCTTTTGTATATTATCAGAGGCCTCAGCTGGTATGAGAGGAAAAAAAACAGTTGCTTAATATAGGAAAGGATACAGATTTAGATAGTGTTTGGGTTGAGGAGATCAGTGAAAGTTTTGGGTGTACTTTTGAGAGAATGGTCGTTTCGAACAATTTGTGGGAGCAGCATGTGCAAACAAGTTTAAGGTTTGTTGATAACTCATGACAGAGCATCTTTTTTGTCAATGTCTCAGCAAGTGGCGCACGTAAACACGTATACTTTTCCACTGGAGGGGAAAGCTGGAGAAAGTGATAAATACCAAAGATGATGAACATGTAAAACAGAAAATGATCAGTGAAGTACCAGAGAAGTTTCGGGAGATGACATGACTTGTTTGAAAGATGAAGAACTTGGGGGGGGGGATGAGTGATGGAACAAAAAATACTGAAAGGAAAAAGATGGTGGATGTATATTTAAAGAAAAAGAAATAGGAAGTGAATTTTTATGTGAAAAGATTTTCGCAAATTTTAACTTGTAAATTTTAATTTTCACTTATAAATGTTAAATTTTCTAAGTAATTTTTAACTTGTTGTTTAAGAAAATACATAGTGTACCAGCTAGTAATTTTATGAAAGAATTTACGCTTATGTTTATTCATGACATAATGCCGTATCAAGACTGAGTGCACCGTTTTACACAAGCAGAATGCCCAAAGTACAAGCTGTGTGACGAGACGGTGACAAATGACCTTAAGCATGAATGTTTCCGAGTGTTAACATAATTATGAAATTGAAAATAAATGTTCTAGGTTTTTAGCGACCGTGGAATGTTTTTGAACTCTGTGGACGATAAGATAAGTTTAATTAAATTGAATGTAGTAATTCCGGGAAGTGAGACAAGAGAGGGAGCTGGTGTGTTAATAGTGATGAAATTGTGTAAATATGTTTGGAAAAGAAGAGATCAAATAGTAAATATTGAGTTAAGAAGGTTTAATTTTGATTGTAGGAGATAGTGCGCATAGGTGAGAACGAAAAGTGGAAGGGACAGGTGGATATTGAGCGGAGGGATTCTGTTGTAGAAGACTTGATTGGAATGTGAGTTTATAAAATGGTGTAAATCATGTATGACAGAGTTTAAATAAGTAAAACAGTGTTGCCAGTGTTGTTTTTGCTGATGACGTTAAAAAGGCTGGTTTTTTCGTTATCTAAATAACAGCCGAAGAGTTTGTAGAGAAAAGCTGCATGGTAAATTTAGAATGTGTTATCATTATAACTTTCTTTCATATTTTTGATTTTGTATATATTACTAGTGTGAAAGAAAGTTAAAATGACGGAAGTTTTTTTTTGCTATTTTCATTAATTAAGTTCATTGGTTTTTTATAATTCTTATTTTTTATTATTCTCCTTTTTAGGATAAAATGGTTTCTACTTTTGGTGCGGGAGACCTGACGGATCACCATCTGGAAAAATTTTGAAATGGTAGAATGGCCAACGTAACAAGGGCTTTCTGTGGTTGGAGGACGCCTTTTATTACGGGAAAGTCATTTTTTATGTTTTTTTTTTGTATGGAATACAAAAAGTTTTCGTCACTGACAGAAGTGAAGGCGGGATTAAACAAAAAAATTCAAAACACCCTCAGAGCCTGGATTGAGACAATGATTAACAACCCAAGCACCGTTCAGTCTGTTGATAATTTTTTCCTTTATTCAAGAATCTGTTCTTTAAGAAAAATGCATTTAAAATTCCGAAAAAAAAATTATAAAGAAAAATCGTGATAAGACAACTCCATTTAATAATAGAGATTCGTCAAAACAACCCTACACTAGCAATATTATCGACATCAATTCGGCATTTTGAGAGGATCTAGCTAGGATACCGTTATGACAGATATAATTAACATTAGTTTAAATATCACTATTAACTAATTTGGCAATGGAATTAAGAAATACGTACTTTAAATTTTCTGAAAAAAAGTACAAAAAATAACAGACGAAAAGCAAACTTTCGTCCATTAAAAATTAGAGGATCGTCGAAGCAACCCCAACACTTCCAATACTATTGGCAGCAATTCGGTAATTTGTGAAAATCTAGGATGGATATCGTTTATGAGAGATGTGTTTGAAATAAAAAAAGGCACTCAGTTAAATTAATTCAAATTGTATTAAAGCTAAGAAAAATATGTTTAAATTGTATTGACGGTATTTTAGTAATTTTTGAAAACTTAGCTTGGATACTGTTTATCCAAATGATGTATTAGACATTTATATCAAGTATTATTTGAAAATAGTTTCGATTGTATTAAAATAAAGAAATATGTATTTAAGCAAAATCCAAGAAATATATAAGCAAACTTACGTCCACTTAAAAAGTGGGGTATCGTCAGAATAACCCCTACACGAGCAATATTACTGACACCAATTCGGCAACGTTTTAAGGCTAGAATTGAATACCGTTTATGAAACCAGACCGATTCATAGGTATCACAAACAGTATTCGAGTCAGATTTACGAACATTGCTAAATCGATTAACTTTAAAATTTACCATACGACCACTGGACTAGAAATTGTAAATAAGCTCTAAAATGAACGTGCAGACATTTGAGTAGAAGAGTGGCAATAAAATATACCACATTTAACGTAAAAGTGAAACAAAAAGATTAATCCCTCGATTAACAATTCTAACATAAATCAGCCAACGGAATTCTTGGAAAGCGTATAAAATTTAAATAATTTAAACTGACAATTAAAACACCAGAAAACCGACAAGATTTGTCAAACATTCTTTTCCATCTAAACAACATGAAAATTATTGACGATAAAGCATTTCAAATTTGTTGCCAAGAAAACAAACTCGGCTATGGACCATCGAACTAAAGCCAGAATACTAGGAGCCTATTAAATTAGAGGTTAAGTTAATTGGCAGGTCAATTCAAGAAAATAAAGACCTGGATCATGGGACTATTACGAATAACAGGCTGTCGAGGCCCTTCATCTTTTTTCCATTAGCTGCCAATTTTATAAAAGAGGACCAGTGAATGTTCGAAATTTCCAGAAAATTTTCTTATTTTTTTTCTTACGAATATTATAATGTTCAAAGCTTCTACGTATGCTACTTCTTCAACATACTTTTACTAATGGAATTTATCGAGGTTAATTGAAATTACAATAGTTTAAGAAATGTACACAACAAAGTAGGAAATTTTCAATTTTTGAGCATATCTTGTGTCAAAAAGTAAGAGACTAAAAATTTAGCAAAATACTAAAGTAGGTATCTAAAGTAAATGTTTTGTAAAAAATTGTTTTGTAAAGTGTGTTTTAATGTATTCCAAGCGAGATTTTCTAAGAATAGAATATCCAATGATCCGTAGTTTGAAGTCTTTTTTTATTGCCTGTTGGGAGTTAAAAGATGCATTTAAGTTTTACTGCCCTGATAAACCCAGATAGAATGGAAAAGTCTAGCGTCAAAAGAAGTTCTCAGAGAACCAAAAACCGATAGCCAATTAACTCCATCTCCAAAAACAATTACCAGTTTATAATTGATTAAAATGCCGACAAGTTAGTGCCAGTAATATGCTCGTTCGACGGTAAAAGGTATATTCCCTAAATCTAAGATATAACAGTATAATTTGGATTTTTGAGCAATATAGATAAAAATAAGTAACTCTCTCTAAAAAAAGAGACCAAAAAAGAGAGGTCAATTCTGCAATAAACACTCGATCCACTTGAGAATTCAATCACCAATTTCTCTGGTTTCCATTGTCCATAGAAAAACAACAAACATATATTGGATTTCAAAAAGTATAAAATATTCGGCAGTATTTCATTCCCAGAAAAATGTACACCAAAAAAGATCAGATTTAAGCATAATTTTGAATTTGTTGTTTTTTTTTTAGACAAAAATCTTTTCTATTTTACACTCCTCTTATTGCATTTTTTCATGTATGGGGTGTTTAAATAAAATATTATTATTCACCAAAACGGGATATGATTTTTTTTTTACCAGCGTTTATAAGACTGCAGTAAAAAATACAAATGAATGTGCATTGTCAGTTTAATATAGATTTACTGATATTTAGTAATCAAAATCTTAATATTATTTGATTTATTAAAGTTATAAAAGTAAAAACATTTATATTTTAAAGTTATAAAAAGTAAAAACATTTACATTAAACTGACAATGCACATTCACTTGTATTTTTTTTCAGTAAAGTGCAAAATTTGTACTGGCCTTGGGAAGGTATATGAGCTTTGATTTGGTTCGCTATTTTGATTTGGTTAAATTTTAAGAGCAGAAGGAGCCCCAATAGTTACAATAAATGTGCATTGTCAGTTTATTATACATATACTGATATTTAGTAATCAAAATGTTAAAATTATTTGATTTATTAAAGTTATAAAAGTAAAAAAATTTATATTTTTTTCAGTAAAGTGCAAATTTTGTTCTGGCCTTGGGAAGGCGTAGGGGTTTTGCGCCCAACTTATGTTAATTTCTACTCGTTTTGAGTTTGACTCGGTTATTTATTTTAATTTCTGTTCGTTTCGGGTTTCATTTATTTATCGATGCTGATTTGTGGTAGTTTCGAGCTTGGTAGATTATTTAATTTTATTTTTGCTCATTTTTGTTTAATGGAGTTCTTTACTTTTCTTTGAAAAACTTATTTTGTGGAAAAAGTTTTTCTAATTAATTTCTGTTCGTTTTATATTGACGTAGTCTTTTCAGGGAAAAAGAAAATAACACTTTAAATCTTTTCGTTTTTTAAGACTTTATAGTTTGGCCTGCTATTTGTATGCTGGAAAACTTGATACCATTCGGAAAAAAATCTGTTTACTTTCTTTGATAGCTTTGATACACTTACACTATTTTGATTTGGTTAAATTTTAATAGCAGAAGTAGCTTCGAAAGTTTGAACATAATACCCTCGGTCGTTCTTGGGATTTTTCTGAGATGCCTCATTGGGAAGTAGCACAACATTTAGTTTTTAAACATAATGGGCAAATGGGAGGGTGGGAGTGGAAGGGGGATTACTTGCTCTCCAATCACTTTCGACTATTAAAAAGGGCATCAGCCCTTTTTATTTTCAACCGAATGAACCCCTTTCGAAGTCCCCACGACAACTCCTGCGATACGAAGTGCCCTGGTCTAAACAACAACAACAACAAAAAATATTACTAATCACTTTCCACTATTAAAAAGGGCACTAGCCCTTTGAATTTCAAATCGAACGAACCCTTTTCTGAAGTTTCTACGACAACATCTTCTATAAAGACCTTATATGCCCCCAGGTCATAACTGAAAACCCTTGCCCTGAGGGCTGTGGCGGAGTATCCTCCTCAAAAACATATTTTCTATCTGTAAATCAACTACCCTGAACAAAATGACTATCTCAAAATTTTTATTGGATGTGTTTGGTGGAATAATGGGCGTAGGGGGGGGGCTAGTTGCCCTCCAATCACTTTCGATTATTAAAAGGGCACTAGCCTTTTGAATTTCCAATCGAATGAGCTTTTTTGAAGTTTCTACGACAACCCCTTTTATAAAAACATTATATGCCCCCTGGGCATAACTTAAAACCCTTGCCCTGAGGGTTGTGGGGGAGTGTCCTCCTCAAAAACATATTATCTATCTCAAAATCAACTACGCTGAACAAAATGGCTATCTCAAAATTTTGATTGGATGTGTTTGGGGGAGTGATGGGCTTGGGGGGGGGGCTAGTTGCCCTCCAATCACTTT